>JAODLL010059124.1:0-18168 GCA_026546735.1 Forbesichthys agassizii | reverse complement strand
ACTTCTGTCTAAATCAAACACAACTAAGCCAGACAGCCAATGGACGCATCTCTCCACAAAACAAACTGAATATTGCAACATTTTCGATATGATATTGCAGAACATGATATTGCGATAACGATACTGAATCGATATATTGTGCACCCCTATACACAGCCTGTCTAACTGCATCACCCGCCTACTTCACAGGTGAGGTATTTTAATTGACATGCACAACAACCAACTACATAACACAGTGACCAAGCTGGACTTCAACAGAGACGTTTCTTGGTTAACTCGGCATTGGTTTCTGCCTAAAATAAACGGGATCATGAATAAATAAATACACTCGTAAACAGAATAGGCTGAATATCTCTCTGGGTAGGTTACAGGCCATAAAGCCAGAGAACTACTTCTTCATGGGGCTGTCCTCTGCGGACACAACGTCCATCGTTGATCAGATACGTCCCCTTCTCTAGGAGTGTTTGGACAGCACTTTCTCCTGGTTCCGTGGCCTGGCCTCCTTTCCCCTGGTACCCACCGCTCAGGAATTGGAGGACGAGGAAGACGAACATCTGGAGGAGAGCTTGAAAGAGACCCCTAAGGAAAAAGAGGAGAGGATGACCGACCACGATGTTGCTGCACAGGACGTCATCAAGGTGACTGGCCAGGACACTGCAAGTCTGCAGTGTACGTAAACAGTGGTTTATTCAGCAGTGCTGAAGTGTGTGTGTGTTTTCTTCCGTCACAGGGCCTATTAAGGATGAAACTACTCCAGAGGCTTCGGTACATCCTTGAAGTGATCCGACCGTCACCGCGGGTGATTCAGGACATCCTGGAGATATTGACGCGCATCGCAAGACACTCGTCTTTCTCCGCAACACAGGTAGGAGCACAGCAATGCTCCTCCAGTTACTTCCTAATGCACGACCCTCACCTCCACATAGTTTAACCTCATCCAAGGCAGTTATTCTTACTGTTATGGCACTTTTCCACTGCGTGGTACCAGCTCAACCAGACTCGCCTTCTTTGCTGTTCCATTGGGCAAAAGTTGGGATAGTACCTGGGCCCTCATTTATAAATGTTGCATAGAAACGCTTCTAAATTCATAATGTGTGCGTACGTACAAGGCAAATTTGCAATGTAAGTACAGTGGGATTTATCAACCATTTGTACGCTTGATTTACGCACGCTTGTAAGTAGTTTCACTTGATAAATCAGACTCGTTCTAAAGAGCTGTGCGAGTGCACATGAAGCCTCATTTACCTAAACGCCCTGAATTACCATTTATGGTCACAAACCTTCCCTTTAAAGCTCTAAGAAGTGTCACTAATTTCTGTCCGCCAACATGAAGATATCAAAGAAGACAGAAAAATAAATAAATAGATAAAAAACATTTGGGATGCAGAAATATAACTTCTGACCACTGAAGTGTTAACAAAGCAAGCCATACATTTTGAAGGTTAACTATGAGTAACAACCAAAGAAAAACAATATAACAACACCATAAATATTGCTGCAATATGCAGTAGGAAGAAAACATGAGAGCAAACTGCCCAATTTACATAAGTCATATTGTCACATCCGTATATACAATAGTTTGTTAGTATAGAACTTTCTGTAATGATGCAAAAACACTGACTGGACAAACAATACAATATGGTTTGAGACACACTGACACTAACATGGCCAATATTAAAATGCAAATCATTTTAAAACTTAGGTAGGGACATGTTCAAAACCAACATTTTTAAATGACTACCGATCTACTGCAGGAGTGGTTCGATACTATCAGGAGTGGAAGTAGACCCGTGCCGTGTCGAGTAGAGCAATGGAAAAGCTCCTTAATTTGTGTAGAGGCGAGGAGACTCGAGCTGGTGCCATCGATGAAAAGGGGCCATTAATGTTACTACAATGCAACAGTAGTACCATAATGAACTATTGTACTGATTGGTTCCCCTTTTATTTATCTCTCCCAGTTGCTTGACTGTCCCCGTCTCATGGAGGTAGTGATGTCCGAGTTCCTGCCCACGTCCTGGACGATGCCCGCTTTGCCCCTCCCTCCGTCTGTGTACGGACTCCCATTGGCTAGCGCCATGAAGCTCCTGAGGATATTGGCTACCTCGGGCAGGCATGCGTGTGCGAGGCTGGTAAATGTTGCATCCGCTCCCAACTGCTGTAATGCATAGTCCTGTAGATGTTGTCTCATATTGTCTAGTATTTTGAGTGACGGGAAATAGATTAGGCATCATTGACAGATCAGATCAGCAGACATGTGTGTTCTTGCAATTAAAGGTATAATTGGTAATGGTAAGCGAACACGGTTTTGGTCCAATTCTGTGAATATAAAAAATTATCTGGTGTTTCTACTCAGCTCTGCTCTGTATGTGGTGCAGAAACCACCATGCAACACTATCCCAGCCTTGCCAATATTTATGCTCGATGTGGTGAGGTGTTTTTATATTGATCAAATATAATTTGATGCTAATGAAATATCAGCCATCTTTCTCCATCATCTCACATCTCTACTCTTTATGGTGTAAGGTAGGAATGTCACGATACCAGAAATGTAGTAGTCGATACCAATACCAGTGAAATTCCACGGTTCTCGATACTCATTTCGATACCACGGGGCAAAATTTAAAAAATACTGTATATTCACATATACTTAAATTAGGCTCTAACTGTTTATGTAGCCTAGCTAAGTACATTACCAGTTATATAAAGCTCAGTATATCAGGCTCATAACGTTGTATGCTGAGACTGCCATCAAATATAAAGTCAAATGTCATCTTTTCTGAGATTGGGGGATTATCTACAGTATGTGCCATGGGGTTGGCTACTGTAATATTGTGTGTACATAGCGTGAATGGTATAATGTCCAATGCTAATTGAAGTCTGAAGGCTGTGGCTTTGTGTGGCCTGCTCGGGGCTCCGCGGAAGTACCACAGGGACTTCCGTGACTTTGTGCCCGCACGAGAGTGCTTCTAGGGCGGGTAAACATTCACAATAGCGGGACAATAGCGGAACTTTTTACTCAGCCGGTAAAGTCTTGATAAGATGGAGTTTCCATCTTGCTGGAAAAGGTCGAAGTCATATCTTAAGGTACCGTAATGTTTTTTGTGAATGTATTACTCTCTGATAATCCCCCTGGAGCGCAAATTAGCCTGCTGCTTTTTCTTTTCAACGCGTGGAGGCGGAGCACTTCCATGGTACCGTATGAGTGCACGTATGATTTCCGGTACCTACGGTACTGTACAAAAACGAGTACCATCATGTTTTCTTAATTTTGGCATCGACTTGGTACCGAAGTATCGGTTCTCGTGACATCCCTAGTGTAAGGTATAATAAGTCATGTTTGAAAAATGTAGACTCAAATCAAAACAAAAACACCCCTCCCTTCAATAGGGTGCTCCCTCAGAAGCTCCGCCCCACACATTGGAAACACATTGCGAAGGCAGGGATGTTGTTTCCATGTGCGGTCTGCACCAGTTTGTTCGTGTTCCTATTTACGGAGCGAGGGCTGCGATTTCTTTTCATCTTTTGTCAGCACGCACAGAGAGGGCTAAATTAGCGGACCACAAAGAGATACTCAGTGGATTCAACCAAATGTGTATTCGCTTACTATACCTTTAAGGCCCGTCTTTCCTACTGTCCATGTCCCCCCTCTTCCCAGCTCAACTTCCTGGGCGTGAGGGAGCGTCTGTCCCGTCTGCTGACCCCAGACCCCAGTGAACTGCTTCTGGAGCAGGCGGAGACCCTCCGTGTCACCACTGAGGCGTACAGACTGTGGGCGGTAGCTGCCAGCTATGGGCAGGCCTGCAACACATACATGTGAGTTGAGCATTGAAACACTGTTGTTCATATCTATGTACATATGGTGCATTGCAAAAGAGCATTTGTGTATATGCGTTTAATAGATGCGCAGATTTAGGTAGGTAGGTTCGAACAACCTTAGAGAAGTCTTAGAGATGATCAAAAGTGTAGAACATCAGAAGCATACTTAATTTTATATATATATATATATATATATATATATATATATATATATATAAAGGGAAAGCTGTGTCGGCTAAATGTCTCTACAGACAAGGTTGTTGCATTAAATTATTTTTATGAGCTGAGCGTGTGTTGTATGGAGTCATACAATACATACATACTAAGAGAAGCATAACAATACCTCAAATGTTTTTGTTCATTTTTTTTGAACGACGAAAACTATTTTTTCAACAGACACACAAATATTTTATACAGGTTTTCGGGTCTTTTTCTACAGAGACACACGTCCTTTTTGCAAGTACACAAACATTGTTTGCAAGCACACAAATCTTTATTACAGAGCTTCGTCTCGTGGCACTGATTTCACGGCATATAAATGGGGAAAAACGTCTAAGTATCTACTCCTCCAAGGTTAATACTGTCTCTTCTCTGGTCCTTGTGTATTCCCAGAGACCTGTATCCCATTTTGGTGAAGGCTTTGCAGTGTTCCCAGCAAGAGTTGGCCCCCTCAGACCCCCTTTTGCCCCTCCGGCTCCAGAGGGAGCTGGCCCTGCTGTCTCTCCTCACCCAGGTCACACACACCGCCGGCTGCCGCCAGGAGCTCCACGCTGGCCTGGTCAGGTATCACTGTATTTACAATGTTAAACATAAGGTTGTTTTTTTTATTTTGTTTAACATTTATTTAAGGTTTTTGACAAAGATGCTGGAATAAAAACAAGATAGAGCATTTCAATGGACGCGAAATCTGAACAGTTACGGCTTTTTAGAAATGCAATGTGTTAGTTGAAACCTCTCTGTTCACGCCAGTCTCTCTGCTTCATGAGTTAAAAACATTCCTTTATTTGCAAGATGATGTGCCCTCTTGAGGGAACGGAACACAAAAATAAACAAACGAATGACTAAGAGCCAGGCTACATCGACCATGTAGAGCTTGCGGAACGTACAGTATGCTGCAACACTACGCTTCCATATTAGTCAATGGAATGGCTACGTTAGGCGTGAGAGCAGTGCGTAAGTGGAGCGTTTACGATGCAGAGAAGCGTAAAGAAAAAAAATGTATTCATATTTTTTTACGTGAGGTGGACACGGGATTTTACCTAGAAGTGGGTCATAAACTGTCAATGTTTATTTTTATACCAAGCTGCCGCTAAACAGGAAAATGACTCGCCATGCGGTGCGCTGCAGGTGTGGCCAGTATAAAGATGAATTATGCTCCCCAGACGCTACGCATTCTGTATAGCCTGGCCCAGAGCCATGGAAAGAGAGAGTTACGCCAAGAAGTTCTAAATTGTCAACGGTCACATGGTTCATGGAGAGGCAAAATAGTTCACGGAAGTGCTTGGTAAGAAATTAGAATATATGTATGCATATATATAACTTAATTTGTTGGTAATTAGTAGTCAATAAATGCACCCATTTACATTTAAATAAAAATGTATAATAGGGTACTTTTAGTATTTAGGCTGACTTCCGGGAACTATTTTCAGGCTCCACGATCTGCTATTGCTGTGGAAAAAAAATCAGTCCATTTGAGTTAACGGAGATGACGCGACTCTCTCTCTACATGGCTCTGGTCTGGCCATGAGACACAATCCCTGAACAGGCTGATTGAAGCCAGTGACAATCAGATATAACGATGGCCTCCTGATGTTCTCCAGTTCTGACGGATCCGAGTGCCCCCCTCCGCCTCCGGTGTCATGGGGTCATGTGACGGGGCTGCAGGCACCCCTGCTGGGCCAGCTGAGAGGCTTCGTGAAGAGCCTTGACCAGCCAGCCCAGAGAGAAAGCAGCCTGGTTCTGATCCCAGCGTATCTGGTCTATCTAGCGGCTTACTACCTGCAGCTCAGTAATCAGGTATCTTCTGTTGACATTGATATTTTATTAAGCTGCGATGCTTTAAAGATCGTGCTGTCATCATCGTTTGTGTGATCACTTAGATTCTCTGGAAAGCGCTGTGTCATCATTGAAATGAGACCTCACCCATGTCCTTTTGATCAAATATTTTCTCTGGAAAAATATGAATGTGTAAAACAAGCCAGCCAGATTTTTTTCCCATGTGTGACATCATTTCTGGACCAATAGTCTCTGACTGGCCTTGCCACTGCGAGTCAGACAATTAAATTATTTAAAGAAATGTGCAGTACCATCTGAATGGAATGTTATGGGGCCTTTGCATAGTAGAATATGTTAATGTTAATAGTAATAAGAATACATTTTATCTGTAACAAGCTTTACAATAAAAGATATCCAAAAGTGCCAATTATGTTGCATGAAATGTGTGTAATATTGTTTACCCTGATAACACCCCCCCTCCCCTCCCCTCCCCCCAATCCACATATCTCCAGAACTGTTTCAAGCCAGTAGAGACTCTGCAAGAGTTCGAGGTGCTGACGTCAGAAGTTCTACTTCCTCTGCTGGCCCACAAGGCTGTGCAAGACCTTATAGCAAACCTCAAGTGAGTCTGTTTCACTGTCCAGGTCCATGTAGCTGTTGTTGTTGTTGTTGTAGTTGTGTTTCATTGTATTGAGCCGTCATTTCTACCAAGTGACTTTGTTGTTACTTTATTTCTTTGCCAGGTCCTGCTCGGTGGTGAGTAACCTCCAGTCTAGTCACCCAGGTCCCGAGACGACTCCCAGCCTCCCTGGTCTGGCCTGCACTGGATGGAGGCACCGTCCTGGGATAGCCGCCCCTTCCTCACCCTTTGCTCTTCTTTCATCCCTGGGTCACCTCCTGGACACACTGCTGGACATCCACAAAGGCCTCCGTCACAAGGTATTCAGTGAACAGAAGCTTCTTTTTGGCTGGACAGTTTATACGACGGGTTCGCTCAATATTTATTAATCACTTTCTCATTCCCAGTTCAAGGATCTCCTCCTCTTGGAGCATGTGATTGGCTACCTGCGTGTTTGCGCCCAGGCCACGCCCACTTTGTCTCACACTGCTGCCTGGATCCTCCGGCATGAGCACAACCTGCTCTACCTGCTGCTAAAGATTGCACGCAGACTGGTACGACCCATGCCAAATCACCAGGTGTTCTCTAACCACTAATTATACAGTATTATGTACAGTGACTTAGGGCTGGGTGATATATTGGTATATACCGGTATATCGGAATTTTTTCAATATATAAGATTAGACAATATCGTTTATACCGATTTAGTTATATTAGCGTTTATTCATTACTTTTTCGATTTGTTAGTCTCTCCCTCCATGCCTGCACTTGGCCTGACGGGTGGAGTCAGGAGCGAGTGACCACCAGAGAAAGCTCACATATGTCAATTAATGTCTCAAAAAATTAAAAATGTCACATTTCCGTCGGGTTTGCTGTTTTTTCTCTATGACTGAAGATATAGCCCACTTTATAGAAAATACCGATATATATCTTGTACCGGTATTCAACCTAAATATATCGGGATATTATTTTTTGTCCATATCGCCCAGCCCTACAGTGACTTGAGCGTCCGGTAGGTTGGTAGGTAGCTTTTATTTAGTATTGATGATAAGTGTAACTGTAATACCACTACTGACACGCTAATGCTAAAGTATTATAATATAAAATGTTAAACTAAAGTAAAAAAAATGAAAAGAAAATTCTCTTCCATCCTCATTGCCATTTAAACTGGTAATTTCCCAGGTTCCCATTGAACCAGAGGTGGCCAAGCACACATCACTCTACCACCAGGTGGCACTGGTGCTGCTGCCGTGGCTGTTGCCAGGCAGCGAATACTTGGCCCATGATCTTCTGTCTGCCATCGTCTTCAACAAGGACTTCATATCGTGAGTCTGATTTTTACTTTTTGGCAGTGGTACATTGTATTAGGCTGCTACTACAGTATATGAGAGATCAAGAGTGCTATTATATGAGCTGTCACTGTATCGGGAGGGCTTTTACCAAACCTCTAGTTAACATCTAATGCTGGTTCATGGCAGCTCTGGAATAATACACATTTCTGCTGCTTCAGAACAAAGAAAGCTGTATATATCTATAGAAAAAGCCTTTTAATAGGAAATGGTGTTGTTTATTAGCTATAACTCAGCTTTATATCTAGTCTTTCTTTAATAAATACTAAATGTATAAGAAAAACACTATTTTGATGCCAGAATGCGGTGGTAATAATTATATAGCATTTATCGCCCCTTTTTAAAGCTCCAAAGTGAATTAGGCAGCCTAGGTATTCATGCATTTGTGATAATGGACCATCCATTAGGATGGTTCTAGGTTTGCCAAAACTGCAAAGCTGTGAAAGCTTTTGCGGAATTAAGGTGCATAATGGAAACGTTACCGAATGCGATTATTATTTATAAGAGGCTTCATGCTTTGTTATGTGGCCACATTGCTTCACATTGCTGCTAAGCTATCTCTGCTAAACCACCTTTGGTTTAGGAGTTATGCTAGCTGAGTGTCATTATGCTAATTCTTCTTCTTCTTTTTGATAACCTTTCTTCACCTCCTCCTCCTCCTCCTCCTCCTCTTCCACCCCCTTCCCTGTTTCCCAGAGAGGGCCAGAGTGGGGGACCCGAGGCTATTGAGCTAGCGGAGCTAACGCTTCACGAGGATGACCCCCACAGCGCTGCCCCCCACCTCCACACCGTCGGGGCTCTCCTGAGGGAGGCCTGCGTCCAGCTCCCCTCCATCCGGGGCTGTTTCCTCGCCCACCTGGCCCACCTTGAGCCCGCCGCGCTGGCGTCCAAAGACGCCCACCTCGGCCGGAACCCCTGGGTCAATGGCCAGCTCCTCCCGGAGTTGACCGGCCCCACGCTGCCCTCCGATTGGCCGTTCCTCCCGCTCGTCAGCCTGTATGAGCGAACGGGAGTGTCGGACGGGGGCGGCCTGCAGGCTGAGGAGCTCCCTCACGGGGCTCTGCAGGCGGTCACGCACTGCCTCCAGTGGCTGCTGCTGCTGGAGGTGTGGAGGGAGGACGCGCTGAAGGTACGCTTGGCTAGCCAGGTGCTGCGCTGCTGCTTCTCCACAAGTGGGAGTGCTGCGTAAATAATGATGTCCGTTTCTTACACTTAAATTAGTTTTACATGCATTTGAGGTGGACCAAAACAATCAAATAAATATGTCTCACGCACCTGCGTGTGCCATCTTTGCTGTTAGGTGGTGCTGCCCGTGGCTAAGATAGCCCGCCTGTCCTGTGTGTTCCTGTGCTCCAGTGACCTGTTCCTGGAGCGGCCCGTCCAGAGGCTGGTCTGGGCTCTGCTCCGTCTCCTCACCAGGTGGAATGCTCACACCCCCCCCCCTCCCCCCCCCCTTCCCTTCCCCCACCGATGATGACTCATCATAACTCTAGAGAGCAGGATGTTTACCGTAGAGTAACCAGACCTTCTCCGCCTACCAGGCCGTCCAGACTGTGCTCCTTGGATCTGAACGTACCTCCACCGGGCCTGGCGTCTTTCCAGGACCTGTACGTGGCCCTGGTGGCCCAGTACGAAGCCGTTTCCTTCGGCGACCACCTGTTCGGCTGCTGGGTGCTGCTGCCCCTGCAGAGGAGATACAGCGCCACCATGAGGCTGGCTGTGTTCGGGGAGCACGTGGGGATGCTGAGGTCACTTGGGGTCACGCTGGAACAGGTGATGACTGTGATGATATTAGGAATAATAAAATAAGAATAAGAGTTTTGTTTGGTTTGTATTATGTTAAATGTTTTCCTATGGTTGACGGTTATAGACATCTGTTTGTCATATGAAATCTATATCATTCTCGAGAACGCTTACTATTTAAGCTCAAAACACAGGAAGATATTTGGTGATTGTCACAAAAAGTGCATTAGCTTACAATTAGCTTGCAATATCCAACTATACCTTTTAATATAATTGGACTTTGTTCTCTGTTTTTCCTCTCTTTCTCACAGCTGTCCATTCCCATAGAGCAGTTCACCTCTCCACCCGAGGACTCCCTGCCTCTCCTCCATCTTTACTTTCGCTCTCTGGTAACGGGGACTCTGAGGCGTTGCTGGTGTCCTGTGCTGTATGTGGTGGCTCTGTGCCACCTGAACTCCTTCATCTTCTCCCAAGACGCTGTTGCACAGGTTAGCCACTGTGCTACGGATGTAGGTGTGGCATTCTCTGCTCACATCGGTCAGTGGCAATGTTTCTTTGCCCAGCCTGATTTCACAGGAGCAGTGGCACTTCTTTAGGTTCATGCTGTAAGCACTGCGCTCTGAGACAGTGACAAATAGGCTATTTCAGTTTCCTGTGAGTAGAATGTTTATAACAGAAGTATTATACCATTACATTTCTATAAAGCTGCTCCACATTTTGCCACTTGAGATAAAATACAGTATTTTCCTTTTAATTAGGACGAGCGTTGTTCATAGCAAATTTGAATATGAATGTCATGTCATAGACGTCCTGTCTCAGATTATGTTCAACATTGTTAATTCCAGAAACCAAGACTGCGCTACACAAAATACATATATTTTGAGCTACACAGTCAATCTTATTTAATTATTCAGAAGTATATGTTATAGTATGTTTGTTTTTTGGTATTGCACAGCTGTAAACAAGTCTTTTTCTCTGTAGGAAGTTGATACGGCTCGACGCGGCATGTTGAGGAAGACCTACTACCTGACAGATCAGGTGCTCTCCTTGCTTTCTTTGAAGGCTCCCTATAGTAAAAGTCAGGGCTTTTTAGGTTTAGTAATTTGGGTTGTCTGAAGGGACCTGGAAAGGCTGGCCTTTAACAGAATTTGATAACATGTAGTAGTAGTAGTACATTCACAACATGTAAACAAAGAGCATTCCTTTCCGGCTATATGGGGATGCTGATCTGATTTTACATGAGGTTAGGCTACTTAGATACAGTATATGGTATATACCTATTTTGGTATAAATACCAGCCTAGTAATGTTAATAAATAACGTGAAAATAACTACGTTTTGATCAAATCTAAAATGATGAAAACATAGGACATGTATTGCTGCGCTGATATTAAGTTAATTGCATCAACATTAGCAATCTCTGCCTGACGTTTCAGCCTTTTCTGAACACCCCGTGGAGATTTATTTTAGCATTGTCGCTTGATTACTATTTATTTATTTAGTCAGTCAGTCAAACCACGTTTGCCGTGGGGTTATGTTTGAAGAGCTGAAATGTTGCGTCCCGACAAGACTCATATAGGCATTTAGCCAGCCCAGGTAAGAAAGTGGGGTTTTTTTGTATTGTTTTTATTGTGGCACGCTGTGTGGCATGTTGTTATTGCAGTTTCTGTGAGGAAGTTCTGAATTGTAACACATTTGTTGTTCAGTTTGTGTTTGTAGCAACTATTTGTACAGGGACATGCATGTTTTAGATTTGTTATTATTGTGTTATTTCCTTGTACAGTATATGGTAGA
This sequence comes from Forbesichthys agassizii, assembly GCA_026546735.1. Classification (NCBI taxonomy): domain Eukaryota; kingdom Metazoa; phylum Chordata; class Actinopteri; order Percopsiformes; family Amblyopsidae; genus Forbesichthys; species Forbesichthys agassizii. The sequence goes on along the minus strand of JAODLL010059124.1, from coordinate 6,853 downwards.
TAGCAATTCACACAGCATGACTGGCTCATTCATAAGCCCGTTGTATTCTGGCCGGCCAGTTTTTCCTCCCATGTAAATGCTATCAATCAAATGAAGAGAAACAAAGGAAAAACCCAATTTGACAAGACTTGACCAATCAGATTCAACCATGCAAATCTCCATGACACCCCTAATTACATGTCATATGCGATAATCCATGTTCTTGTAACCATGGTGACACAAGACAGTCAGATTTTGGCCCCAGGTGTGACATAATTTCTGAATTGTAACCAATCATCTCTGACCTGCCGCATGACACGGGGCCTTTAATTGCTCCCTTTTCCCGCATTCTCCCTCACCACCCCTCTTTGCCCTGCTGTCCTCCAGGGGTTGAGGGACCACCTCCTGCTTTTTCGTCTGCCCCAGCAACACTCAGAGCTGGGCTTCGACACGTACGAGCAGCTGCCTCCTATTAGGGCCGGGCGTCTGGAGAGTGTCCTAGGGGTCCAGGATGGCAGTGACATCCAGACGCACTGAGGCAAAGGCAGTGGCAGGGCCCGGCTATAAGAGGCCAGGAGAAACCCAGAGGGAGTGTTGTACCTAAAATCTCCAGTGCTCCAGTACTCAGGATGGCCGCGTGCTCAGTGGCAGAATGTGTCTGCAATCTTTTGTTAGTTCAGGTACTGTATATATGATATGATGGCACAGGCCTGGATTAGAGAGCATCACAAAATGTTCCTGCTCATTTTCATCTGAGTATCTATCTGTATGAACACAAACTCCCATGGATTGATTGTTCTTGTTTTTTTGTTTCCAAATCTACATATATGTAATAAGTATGTGCCGGAGTAGTTCTGTGTTTTGTAAAAACAAAAAAAAAGGAAATGGGAAACCTGTTGCCATCTAACGTCTACGTAAATGTACAGATTAATAAATGTCATGGCGTGTGCCTGCAATAGCAAGTGTCCTAAAATGTGACTTTGAATAAAAACATGGTTTTATAAATATATATATTAGTGGTTATTATATAGTTTTCATAGCTACACTGTACAGCGCAATAACAGAAAAACATTGTTTTGGTAAGCTTGTCACAAACTGTACTCTGTGACAATGGAACATGAAGGTTGTCCTTTTCTAAACAATATGGGATACACTCAACATCCAATTAGGTCTCTCAAAGAGAACATTAACCTTGGCTGCACAAGCCAGCATTGTTTCCTTAAAATATTTACAACTTGCAGTCTGAAATCCTGCTAATCTTCACTGACATGGATCCCATTACTTTCCATTGAAACTGTGGCCTGTCTAAAATTTAGTTTGGAAAATGCCCTCAAGCGAATAGTGTGCACAAAGGCATATTTGTAGTTTCTGCGATGTGGACATTATGTTGACTGAATGCCCACGCGTGGTCTTTGGTAACTGGGGCCAAGATGGGGAACATATGCATCCCAACAAACTCCACTGATGCACAAAGATTAGTTTTATGTGCTGGGGAAATGAAATTGTGGACTTTGCTAGAAATAACTGTAATGTGGTGGAACTCAACTTTCTGGTGTATGTACTGCCTCGCTCACAGACGTCTCCAACAATGACCTGTATTACAGCCAGCACTTCATTTGTTAGCAGAAGAAAAATTAAGGCTAGGTAGCGACTTTGCAATAGCAGATAACACCTCCAAAGGCTAATCTATATATATTAATATATATATATATATATATATATATATATATAGAGAGAGAGAGAGAGAGAGAGAGAGTTTCATTATTTTAATGTACTTAAATGTATATTTTCTTAGCAAAATTTAAACCTGACTATTATTTGTGATATAAGTGTCTCTGTTCATATGTACCTAATATAACAATTAGTAGCAAATTGTAGATAAAACAGTAAGCAAAACAACAAACAAATAATTAACTTCTAGATTGTACTTCTATTACCTTACCAACAGGAGGCACTGTTTAGATAGCTGTCTCTTCTCTGTTCCACATGCCCTTTTCAGGGACCATAGCGAGACATGCTGGGACTAAGTGGGCTAAATGACTGTCAGCAGGTTCTAATGCAATTATCCGCTGTAGTAATTTGCTGAAACTGATTATATTATATGAAGAACATGATGCTCTGCTTGTGTATTACTAACAAAGTTTGCATTCAGGAAAGAGGCACTCTCATAAAGAAGATCCACACATGTTAGAGAGAGGGATAAAAAAACAAAATATAGGACTAGCCTAGATGGCTTTACATTTGTAAATACATAAAGAAACCAAAGCCTTTTATAAATGACTAACGGACCACATTTAATGAGCTTGTGTGTGCGTGCATGAGTGTCATTTTGTATGTCATGTTCAATAAACTATAGTTAGAAACTAAGTATTAACACACTGCATAGTACGACAATGATTAGCAGCTGTGCATTAGTTGTACAGTATATGTAATTGTGTTGTTTGCCTGTCGGCCATTCACAAATAACAAAGCAGTCAGAAAGAAGACATTAAATCTACTCGGATAATAAATAAATGTTGTCTTTCATGAATACAGCCAAAGACATTGCATTCCCCTCAGGTCCCTGGCCCAAGTACACCATACCCATTATGATGTATCCTTTGTTGGAATGGTTTGGATCAAGTTTCGGCCCTCTCTCTCCCTCTCTTTTTTTGTATCTCTCTTGTGTGCTTTAATAATTTAAGCATCTGCTATTGAGGGGACCTTTTCAAGCTAGTGAGATGCGAGGAATTAATTACGCTGCGTCACAGCTTGAAAGCGTGTTGGCTAGTGAGATTTCTTTTGCTGATGATGTTGTACATGATGAGCCTTGAAATCACGGGGGATTTATACTGTGTTATTTGTGTGTGTGTGTGTGTGTGCGCGCGTGCGCAGAATATACTGTAAAGATATATGAGATCCAGAGATATATGGAAATACATTTAAATAGGTGAGAATAAGACGAAGAAGATGATATATGCATCTCATTCTGTGTGTATGTGTGTGTATACATACAGTGTGTATAGGCTACAGTGGTAGAGCGGGTCGACAGGTGATTCAGATGTCGCTAGGTTTGAACCCTGCGTACTCCTCACCAAGTGTCGAGGTGTCCCCGAGCAAGACACCTGAGCAAGACACCTAACCCTAACTGTTCCCGGTGGTTAGGTGGCATCTTGCACCATCAGTGCAGTTGTGTGGGTGAATGGGTGCAGCGAGGCTATCCTGTACAGCGCTTTGAGGCTGGAAAAACACTGCAGAAAAAGCAGTCCATTCACCTTCCAACTTCCATGGTCACTGGTGTATAAATTCAAGCACTTAGGCATGCAGACTGCTTCTACAAACATTTCTGAAAGAATGGGTCACTATCAGGAGCTCAATGAATTCAAGCGTGGTACTGTGATAGGTTGCCACCTGTGAAAATAAGTTCATTCTGCAAATTTCCTCACTACTAAATATTCCACGGTCAACTGTTAGTGGTATTATAACAAAGTGGATGTGATTGGGAACAACAGAAATTCACATAAAGGCCAAATAAAATCACAGAGAGGGGTCAGCGAGTGTGCAGAAGTCGCCAACTTTCTGCAGACTCAGTAGCTACAGAACTCGAAACGTCGTATGGCCTACGGATTAGCTCAAGAACAGTGCGTAGAGAGCTTCATGGCAGTGAAAGGAACTGTTAATGCTTCTGCAAAACAATACATTTTGGACAATTTCATGCACCCAAGTTTGTGGGGATGTCCCCTTCTTGTTCCTGTATGTAATATGTATTTATCAGTAATTAGTGGTATACATTTACATATGTATACCATCATTCAAAAATCCTTGATGGTGATCCTTCTTGATGGAATCTTGTAGTTTCCATCAAGACACTTTAACGAAAACATTCATATAAATCACAAATTAGTAAGTAAAGGAAAAACATTTGTGTTTATACATTCAATTTATATGGGCTTGTTGGAAAATACTAAACTGAGAACATGTCTAGTGGCAAATTGAACATAAATCTAAGTGCTATTCCACTCCCCCAAACACACACACACACACACACACACACACACACACACACACACACACACACACACACACACACACACACACACACAGAGAAACACATAGACACACTTTAATTTTCTATTTGCCCTTTATGAATATAATTTGATAGGTTATAAAAATGCCCCCTTGTGCAAAGTAGATAATAATATAGCACTGAGTCACACAATTACCGTACAGTACCTCATGTAGTGTCTGTGTATCTTTTAGCATTACTCACAATATCTTTATTTTCTCCTTTCTGGGAGAATTGACGACTGATCTGGGGGCCTTCAGGCACAATTTCATTCTTAGACATGAGGGTGCTTGACAGAACAATGCGTGGGAAACAATATGCCCGTATACTTGTACATTAACCATATCCATTTTTTGGGGCTTGAAAATACACAAATATTTTGGCAATTTTTGTGCGTCTTGGATGCTTCCGTACAGAGTTTGTGTAACTGTTCAAATCCTGACATGCCCTATCTGAAAGCATACAGACGATAATCTGTTAGATTCTATCAACCTCATGGCTGGAAGATGGCCACCCACAAGTCAGATTGCTAAATGGATTCCTAGCCCATTTTACATTTGTCTAAATAAAACACGTATTATTTCAACAAAAAAAATCTGGTATTAAATGTAAATTCTTTTTGAAATTATATTTTAATAGATTTTGCACATGTACATAAAAAGAGGTTTAATACAAATATATAATCTTGAAGGAGTGCAAAGATTATTCCACATAGGAATACAATTATATAATTAAAATTTGATTTGATTAATCTTTTATTAACCACTATATTTAAACACTGTAGGCTGCAGACTGTTGTACATAATGTCAAATGCTAGCCCTTGACATAGACATGTAGGCTATTTAAGACCTGACAGTGGATGTGTTAATACATTAATGGAGTCCATTAATCAAGACAAAAGTCAACTTTTCTTTATCAACTAAATGTATAGGTCACAAAGTGCTCATTAATGAATTGGACCAATCTCTCTCTCTTGTTTGCTCTCTGTCTGTCTCTCTCACTCAATGTCTTTTCCCCTCTATGCTTTAAAAGCCAATTAACCAGTCAATACTGAAGTAATCATTGCGGACAAGGGCTTAACGTTAAATCACTAACTGTTAAACACTTCTCATTGTGATGCGGTGCATGTACAATCACAAAAACACGTGCACACACACACAACCACGCGAATGCACACACAACACAGTCTTTCAGCCCAGTCAGAGAAAACGAGCTTTTTTAAATGAAGAAAATCAGTCAAAACGTTGAACAGAGGGTTAGGCCTGGACACACACATTGCCCACACACTTAACAAGAGAGCTATTGATTGTGTGTGCGTGTAAATGTGTGTGCGTGTGCATGTACGCATGCATGTATATGCGTGCGTGCTGCGTGTGTGTGTGTGTGTGTACACGCACGCCTGTTGTAATGAAGGCACCAACAAGGTGATCATGCTTCAGCAATTAAAGGGTGTAAGGACCTCTTTGTAACCCAGGAAAGCAGGACAGACAGCCATCTTAATGTGTGTGTGTGTGTGTGTCTGGTCTGTCTGCCTTCAGGCAAACTTTTGGATACAAGCAGACAGACACAGTCTCTTTATAGTTTCTTCATTCACTTATCTTCAAAGCAACCAGGCTATTATTACTACAATATACTAGAAAGTATACAAGTTTCTTTTATGTTTCTCTTCAATTTTACTAATACATTTCTTTCTTTATTTTTTTTTCAATTTTACAATAAATTGTTTTTGGCAACATGCTGGTAGGTTTCAATACTTTTGCCCATTGTTTCCATTTGTCTCATGTTCCAGAGGAAATTGTTACATTTGAGTGGTTAGGGTGGTTGATGTTCTTCTGACAAGACATCATACATGGCCTACCTGGAAGCATCATTGAGCGAGACTAGTGAATTGACTCGCTGTATTGTTAAGTTGCTTTGAATGGCCTAATTGGCCCAACTCTGTATTATTGGTCAGTAGCAATCTATATATGCCACTTCTTTTCACTAGCAGGCTGCAGAAAGCAGCAGATGGATTGTAGTTTTAACAAACCACATTATGAGCCTCCATTACTCTAAGAATGAGGAAAAACATTTTACAGAGATTTATTTAAACTTTCAAAGAGATATAACCAATATACGATTTGTGTTTCAAATGTGTTAGTGACCACCAAAATGCCAACTGATTTTCAAACTTAAACAACAATACAAGTGTAATTCTGGACACAAATTGAGGACTGTACCTTTAACAAAACAGATAAGGGATCTGGTGAGCACTGAAATGAGGACTGAGATGAGAATTTAGGTCTGAAATGAGGACTGATATGAGAATTTAGGGCTGAGATGAGAATTTAGGTCTGAAATTAGGACTGAGATGAGAATTTAGGTCTAAAATGAGGACTGATATGAGAATTTAGGGCTGAGATGAGAATTTAGGTCTGATATGAGAACTTAGGTCTGAGATGAGGATTTAGGGCTGATATGAGAACTTAGGTCTGAGATGAGGACTGAGATGAGGACTGAGATGAGAATTTAAGGCTGAGAGGAGGCCTCCTTCCCGAGGCCTCCTCCCAGCTGGACGTGCCTGGAACACCTCTCAAGGGAGGCGTCCAGGGGGCATCCTTACCAGATGCCCGTACCACCTCAACTGGTGCTAATCCTCATCCTAGCCGCTTCACACTCGGCTGCGAACCGATCCAGCAGGAGGTCACAGACCGATGATGCCATCAGAACCACATCATCTGCAAAAAGCAGCAATGAGATCCTTAGGCTACCGAACTGCAACCCCTCTCCACCACGACTACGCCTCGATATCCTGTCCATGAAAATCACAAACAGGATTGGTGACAAAG
>JAODLL010059113.1:0-18171 GCA_026546735.1 Forbesichthys agassizii | reverse complement strand
AGCCACATTGGAAAGCTCTGACTGGGGGATCCCGAGGCGTTCCCAGGCCAGTGTGGAGATATAATATCTCCACCTAGAGCTGGGTCTTCCCCGAGGCCTCCTCCCAGCTGGACGTGCCTGGAATACCTCCCAAGGGAGGTGCGCAGGGGGGCATCCTTACCAGATGCCCGTACCACCTCAACTGGCTCCTTTCGACGCGAAGGAGTAGCGGTTGTACTCCGAGTTCCTCACGGATAGCTGAGTTTCTCACCCTATCTCTAAGGAATAAAATCTCGAAACGAACACCTATACTGTTCTATATGAATACTGTAGAATAATGTGCTCTCTGAGTTTCAGACCAATACAGGGTTTGTTGTTCTGAACACTAGTTCCAACCACATGGCTAAATCAAGACACGTAACAGTTTTACAGCGACAGTAGAGTTATCTGAGTATCAGACATTGGAATAATATTAAATAATAAATATTTAATCCCATTTTTAATCTCCCATATTGGCTTCCCTTCACTGGTTGCCAGTCAAATGTCAAATTGATTTTAAGGTGCTGCTACTTCCTTTTAAGGCATTACATGGATTGACCCCATTGTATATTTTAGATCTCCTCATGTTTTATCACACTTCCAGGCCTCTTAGATGTTAATTATTTGTTCGACAGTCGCGTTTGTGAACTAAGGGTCATCGTGCCTTTTCTGTTGTGGCCCCGAGACTGTAGAACGAGCTTCCTGTTCTCATTAGATCATCTGCCACCATTGAGACATTTAAATCTCTTCTAAAGACACACTTGTACTCTTTAGCATTCAAGTAAGTTCTGGGACACTATGCTTAAACTGTCTTGTTTGTTGTGTATTGTGTTTTATTGTTTTATTTCATTTATTAATTGTATTGCATTGATGTGTACAGCACTTTGGTCAGCGTTTGCTGTTTTTAAATGTGCTTTATAAATAAAATGACTTGACTTAATAAGACAATGTGGCACACATGCTCGACCGGTGCCACTATAGTTTGTCCTTTAAGAAGAGTCTTCACAAGAGTAATGTAGCGTTTTTTAATGACCTTTGACCTTTGTTCACGGCAGGTACGCGTCCGCGGTGACTGATGGCTCCCAGTACTTCATCCTCCTCATCATCTCAGATGGTGTCATTACAGACATGGCCCAGACCAAGGAGTCCATAGTCAACGTATGTCTCTCTCTCTCTCCATCTCTCTCTCCATCTCTCCCCTCTCTCTCTCTCTCCATCTCTCCCCTCTCTCTCTCTCTCTCTCTCTCTCTCTCTCTCTCTCTCTCTCCCACCCACCCCCCTCCCTACATGCTACATGAGCCTCTGATGTGGGTAAACCGGGAAGATGCCTAGGTGATCCTCGCTATAGCGAGCTGTGTGTCCTGTCCTGGTGTGTGTGTGTGTCCCGTGTTATGTCCTGTGGGGTGTGTATGTGTGTGTGTCCTGTGTCTCTCCACGGGCATCTTCATCGTCATCATCATCATCTTCATCACGCCAGACCAATCCAAGGTCCAAGCACCACAAGCATCTCCAGAGCTTCCTGCAGGGTCGCCATGGCGCGGCTTGCTCATCTGTGTCCTCCTCCCAAACAGGCAATCTGAGGCCAGGTGTGTTGCTTACAAGACACCGTTTACACCTGTTGAGGCACCAGGGCTGTCCTCCTTGAATTCAATACACTGTTGGTGATGGGGGGGGGTCACATTAAGCAGGAATGTGTTCCCAGCGCAGCTCTGGTGGAGAGGAGACAGCCTTTTGCACCTGGGTGCCACGTACAGTACAATAGCTTACCCTGCACTCACCGCCAGCGATTTTGTAGCTGGTTGTTAAAGCCAGGCTGCTTTGTAGCTATCGCTGGTGGGCGTGGCTGCCCTGTCACTCAAAGAGGTACGCTAATGTACCTCCTTGCTACATGCTTGAGCTACAAACTCAAACTCATGAATAAACTACGTAAACTGTAGATAACCGTGTAAATATATGCCCTGGTAAATGAACAGCACAGTTTTCTCCTCCAACATTTCCACACTAAATCTCAATCTACACCCTTATTTAGAACTCTGGGGTCAAATGTAGAGGTTTTTCTTTTTTTTTCTTGTACGTTTGATTGACAGGAAAGGTAGATTTTGCCGGACCAATGATTGCTCAGACTTTTTCGGGCAGCTGCCAAAATCCTAATGGACTTATATAGAGACGAGGGCTTCCACAGCAGATACTTTTGTCAATCACTGATAGCCGGCAGAAATGACACTATGTAAAATCTATAACAATCCTACCTACCGCACATGTATCAAGTGAAATCGTTCCATTGATCTTTTATTTATTATAGATTTATTTCCATTAGTTTTGCTGTGAAATAATGCACAGGCACGAGTAAATCAAGAGAAGAACCCTTCTTTACTGATGTCTCTTCCGGCATCCACTAGTATTGTAACGGGTGGGAGAGGGGCTTCATACAAATGAATACGTTAATGAATGAAAACAGAGCAAGACTCACCGGCTCAGCAAACAATAACCGACACAGATGAGGTGAAACAGAAGGACTGCATATAGGTGGACAATCAGGGCCACAAACCAGGTGAAACAGAAGGACTGCATATAGGTGGACAATCAGGGCAACAAACCAGGTAATCACAAAACAAGGGAAAGAGACCGGGATGTGTTCAGGGGTAACTGGAAAACCGGGAAGTGTGGTGGAACGGTGATGCTTGCCATTACCGAACCATTACAATTATAAAACCGGATACTTTCTGCTCACTACATTTCTCAAAGCCTACACGTCTCATTACTTTGCAATAATTGGGTAATAATCGGTTTGTATTAATGCTCCTATTAATGCTATTAATGCTACTGGGTTTATGTTAATGCTCCAGAGCCACTATATAGAATAATGGATCAGGGGCCTTAATAGATACGAAAATATACCAATATTATTAAATAGTAATTTACTAAATTCTAAAGTCTAAAGACTTTTATACTTTGAAAAATGTAGTGATTAGAAAGTATAGTTTTATTTTGTATGTAGTGAGCAAAAGGAACTTTAAAGGTGAATTAAATCTCAGATTTACTGATGATCATTCTTAACAATAAGTACTGTGCAGTAAGAAAGTTACTCTGGTCATTTTCACCTCTCTCTCTCTCATCCCTCCATCCCTCCATCCCCAGTAGATATAAGTCTCCACCCTGGGCTAACTCTTAATAACTTTGATCTAATTAGGGGGATCAAACAAAGTGACTACTGTAGCAGTTTTGCTGGGGACTGCTTATATCCGATGTTCTGGGTGCATGAAATTTCATCTGCAGTTAAACGATCACCCCCTTCCCCCCCCCCCCCACCCCACCATCCCTAATCCCAATGAGATGCAAGTTATTGTCAAATAATATAGTAGAGTAATTACTCACCAGCCCACGGAAGGGCAATTTAACCACTCGCCTAATGACAACGACAAAGAAAATAAATAATGTTCATTATTCTCACTGTACCCTGACATTTAATAAGTAATATTGCGACACCAGGCGATGGCCTCTAGCTCCGGGGCAGGGGGAGAAAGTGTTAATTGAAGACATTTCTAAATCCTCAGGCTGCAGATTTAGACAAACGTGCGGCTGTATGAAGTTAGAAAAGCACTAACCGTAGTATTACTCACACAAGAGGGATTCACCCTCTTGTGATAAGTAACACATTTCTCAATATAATGAATTTCTCCCTCTGGCCTCTCACTTGCTCTCTCTCTCTCTCTCTCTCTCTCTCTCTCTCACTCTTTCTCTCCATATGCTCTTTCGTCCCCCTCTCTCTCTCTCAATTCAATTCAATTTCCTTTATTGGCATGAAAGTTAAAAGACAATGTTTCCATTGTTTATGTTTGTTTATGATGTCCAACAATTTGGACATCATAAACATAACTGTTTGGACAATTTGGACAGTGTACAAAACATGAACATCTGTGTAACATAACTGTTACATAACCCACATCCCATATTATCTCTCCCTCTCAGACATTTCGTTCAGATGTGGTCGTGCAGATAATGAACTTTGTTCCTTGTGTTTGTTTAAACGCCTCTAATGTGTCTCCTCTCCGTTTAAGGCCGCGTCGCTCCCCATGTCCATCATCATCGTTGGGGTCGGACCAGCCGAGTTTGACGGTAGGCAAGGCGTGGTTTACTTGCGTTCAGTAATCCCCCTACCAGAATCCTACGCTGCCTGTCCCCCAGACCACATTTTCCGTGACCATGGAAGCATCTCCCTCTGATGACGTCACCGGGCAGTAGCCGTGCTGTCCACGACGTTTCCAGTACCGTGACAGCATCACCCATTCACCACTCTCGTGGAAAATGGAGGGGCCAGACACAAAGGAGCCTAATGTATACCCGTGTAGGCCCCTAAACAGAGGGGAACATATACATATAACAACGTGTTCTGTGGGTAGGGAGTTCCGTAAAAGTGGGGCCTGATGTGAGCATGCTCTAAATCCTACTGATTAAATGCATTTTGGAACATGTGGATATGGTATCACTAGATTAGATGGGAGGGTGCCAATCCATGTATTGCTTTATAAGTAAACAATATAATCTCAGATAAACTGGTAGCCAATGGATTTCAAAAAAGGACTGGAGTTATGTGATCACATTTTCTAGTTCTGGCAGCAACATTCTGTACCATCTGAATACTTTGAATACTCTTCCCCGGAAGGCCAGAGAGTAAACTTTTACAATAATCTAGATGCAATGATACAAACGCATGAATTAGAGTCTCTGCATCTGTCAAAAATAAGATCGTCTGAATCTTTGTAATTAATGCAATTTTAGTAACTTCTTTAATGTGCAAATCAAAAGAGAGCATGCAATCAAATATCACTCCAGTTACTTTGAGTGATATTACAATTGTCAAAGTGAAGTGTGACGTCCTTAAACAGGTGTCTATTCATGGCAGGTCCAATTATTAAAATATCTGCCTCATGCAGAAAATGCAGGTGCAGAACATGTAGTTTTATTTGCAAAAGGCATGACTGAGAAGATTTTGAGGTTATTTAAGCACACACGAGACGGACTGCGTTAGACTGAATATCTGCATGGGTGTGATTCGGTCGTAGGTTTGAGTCTATAGGCCGAGTGCAAAAAATATATAATATTATTGGAATTGGGATCATACGGTCAATAATTTGCTTTGCTACCACTTTTATGAAAGGGAGATTTGACACTGACCTGTAATTATTAAGAATTTCAGGGTCAAGGCTAGGTAAGGGTTTAATCACGGCTGTTTAGAACACTGTAGGTACGAAACCAAATGAGTGATGTATAAATTATATTAAGAATTTGAAATAACTCTTTAATCATTTCTCCCGATAGCCGTGTAGCTGTAGTTACTTAGAATGAGAGTATAAATAGACACAGTATCTGCAAGCATATCTACGCCATCGACCTTTATGCCTTCACTTATTTTGCTAGGATAAAGGCATGATTGGAATTGATTTGAGCAATAATTTCTTCTCGATTTTATGAGTGAAGATTTTCATGACGTCATTAGCTGAGGGCAAGTTTATCAGGAGACGCTTCTGTGTTAGTTCTGCAACAGTCCCAGACAGGACTCTTTGATTATTATTATAAGTACTAATAAACTAACCATAGTTTAGTTGAACGCCATTTCACTCTAGTTTTGTACAGGTTTGCTCAAGGGCACATGACTCAGCTGGAAACCATGGGGTTAGACTCCTAATTTGCATTGCTCATTTTAATGGAGCAGCCGAGTCTAGAATATTACCAAGAGTTGTAATAAATAAAATATAAATTTGTTAGTTAGAATAATACTGGAGCTGCATGGTTCGTAATTGATCACCAAGCACTGAAACTAAAGAACTGTCAATATGTCACCTATAGGGTAATTTGTTGTCTTTCGCGTGTATTGGAAATACATTTTTAATTTAATTAGGCAATGCTCAGACAATGCAGAGGTGTATGGTAATGCTGCCACATTACAGGCATCTATGTCTCTGACTAAAACAAGGTCAAGAGTATCACCGTTTGTATGCGTCCATCCACATATTTTTTTAAGAGAAACGGAAAGTAACATCAAGTTTAATATTCAGAAATGCTTTACTAAGGGGTTCAGATGGAGAGCTAACATTAATATAAAAATCTCTGATTAATATATTATCATTGTACGTTACAATATCAGAAAGAAATTCACTAAATTCATCTAGAGATTCAGAATACGGCCCATGGGGACGATATACAACAGCTAAATAAATAGGCTCAGAGCTCGATGAGCACATTACAAGTAACTTAAATGATTTCATGTTATTAACTTTGGGATTTAGATTAATATTAGTGTTATAAATCAGCGCAACCCCACCGCCTTTTGTAGACAAACGGGCAACATGGGAGCTAATATAACTTGGTGGAGATGCATTATTTAGTGGTAGAAATTAATTATATTTCAACCAGGTTTCACAGAGCTAATCAGGTAATTTACTAAAGATGCTTTAGATGAGAGTGATCTAATATTATTGAGGCCAAGCCTCAGAATTCTGGTATAATTTTTTGTAATAAAGGCCAGTTAGTCTCTCCCCTTCATGTCTATCTGAGTTTTTATTTAAATTAGATTGCATTGTTTTGGGACACTCATGTATTTAGATTTATTTGATGCACAGTGGAATCATAATAAATATGAGAGATCAACGAATTTCACACATATTACTGCTGCTAGAAGTAACATGCTCACTCTCTACTAGGTAGATTATAAAACTGTACACCCTCTGAGGATGTATTGATGACATGATTGGATGTGCTTGCTCATCCAATCACAGACCTTGTATTTCTAGGAAACGAGTGCCTGCCCGTTTCTAAACAAACCCGTTTCTTTCTGGACTGCGTCCCAGATGGTTGTGAGTGACAAACCATCTGCCACGTCAGGAAAACATTTTCCCTGCCCGCACATCTCTGCTCACAAGCCTAGTTGCTACCAAACCAAAAGTGTCCCCCTGCCCGCACTGCGCCGGGTGTCCACAGATGGCGCCCGTGGGTGCCCTGCTGTGGCGTGACAGATGTTTCCCTCCGCAGAAATGATTGAACTGGACGGCGACGAGGAGAGAATCTCATCCCAAGGACGGTGTGCTGAGAGAGACATTGTTCAGGTACCACACACACACACACACACACTGCTTGTTATTAATGGGGGCAAAGGTCGTGGTGTCACTCTCTCTCTTCCCTACTGTAATGTATGGCTGTCCTCTCTCTGCCCTATCCCATCTGACATCTGTAACATGCAATGATCATGCCCAACGTCTCTCTTCCTTCATCTGCTGTAAAATGCCCTACTCTCCCCCCCTTCCCCCTTCAGTTTGTCCCATTCAGGGACTACATTGACTGCAGAGGCAACCACATCCTGAGCATGGCTCGTCTGGCCAAGGAAGTTCTGGCCGAGATCCCGGACCAGTTCCTGTCTTACATGAGGACCAGAGGGATCAAACCAGGCCCATCCCCGCCTCCGTACACCCCCGCCATCCACCCCCTCCTCACCAGACGGGTAAGCCGAATCTGAGCCCCCCCATCCCCCCCCCTTCCCCCCCTTCACCTCCCACCTAGTACGCTTTTCCTGGGTGAGGTCGGCCCCTGCTCTCTCTCTTCCGACTGTTCAGTCGCCAGGCTGTCGCCAGGCCCTGCCCCACCGCCGCATCGCTCTTTTTGGGGACGTTTTGTGTGGGGAGCACCCCAGACGCCGCACTACGGAGTAGACAGCCACCGTGGTACAGGCGGCGTCCATTTTGAAAACGAGGTGTGCACCTTCCTCTCAAGGGTCAAATCAAACGTCACGGGGCTTCCGGGAACAACGCCAGACCCCGACGGCCAACTCTCCTAAATAATTGTAACTGCAGTGAGTCTGTTTACTCCATTCCACTCACCTCCTTGTAAAAACACAACTCTCTAAATGTTTACAAAGTGACGGGGGTCACGGGTTGTTTTTCAGTTTCAGCGCCGAAACAGACGCTGAGCTCGGTGCCGTTGGCAACTGGGATTACTGTGACTTGTACAAAACTGCTTAGATCTAGGAGCCGCACGGCTCGTTCCCGTTCCATGCAGCATGAGCTAGTTATGGAGACGCATGCAAAGCATCCGACCATTGACCCTCCCGCACGCCACCCAATCAGATCTTCCCTCCGTCGAATACAGCAGCGACTCAGCCAGCCTTACTCTCCTGTCAGCTAATCGTGACATGTAGGATCTCCTGCTCCAGACATCAGCATTGCCCCCGCACGTGCGCACACACCCACGTGCACGCACACGCACGTACGCGCACCTACGCATGTGTGTTGTGTTGTGACAAAAATAATGTAGCTTCACAAACATTCTTCCTTATTTTTTTGTCTTTCTACCTCTCTTAATTTGGCACGTTGTGGTGAAATGTTTGTCAACCTCCAACACAATAATAGGTCTCACTATATTTGGCTGTGGTGTTGCTATTATACTAATATCAAAATATGGTATCATAAAAACAAGTAGTCAAGTGTGTTAAGGATGATGCAGAGTTTGGGGAGAATCATCTGTCAAACCTAAATTAGTTCTAGTACTTTCATTGCTTTTCAGAACACGTACTGTAGGTCTCAACTGAAGTAGTGACACATTTAATGTATGTAGCCGCCTACAGCTACAGTATGTACTGTGTGTTTGCATGTCATGTCAAACATATACCTACAGAACATGTATAGACCTACAGTACGTGCGCGTGTACCTATCATTACAAACGCATTGGTTTAGTCTCAATGCAGAGTTCAAATGATTCTTGAGTTTCACAGAATGTCCTCAATGTTTTTAGCCCAACATACTGTAGTCACATTTACTACAGTTTTAGTCAAACATCTGCAACCCAAACACAATGTTAAGCATAATTGTATGTATATTTAAAAGCAACAGTACAATGTTAACAAAAGCACAATCTGTTCAATATCAGGACAGCTACAGCCACCATGCTCCTTTAACTGTCAATGTACAGTATGTTGAACTGTAACTGCGTTTACATTGCTCCCCGCATCTCTATGAAACTGTAGATGAAAAGAAGTCGTTTTTTAAAGCCTGTTCTAGGCTGGAAAGTGTATGTGATTGTTTTTTTTTATTTTTATTGTTATTTATTTATACCTATGCCTCAAAATTGTAGTTATTTTATTCTTCCCAGGTGATCCAAATGTGAAGTTTAATAAACAATTTGTACACCATTTGTTTATACACATTTATATATAGAGTATATACTCACATTTTGGTTGTGTATTGACAGATAGAGTAATCTTGCTTCGTCATTGTACATTTTTATACTGGGACCTGTAATCATATATAAATCATGACTAACTGGCCTTATACATATTTATATACAAGTTAATCATATGTAAATCATGACTAACTGGCCTTATACATTAGTTAATTATATTTACATCATGAACGGCAGGCCTGTATTTTTACAAGTCAAAGGTGACACAGCAGTTTGCCTTGTGTTAAGACAATTAGTCGTAGACCTGGACGTCACAGTTAATCGCCAGCAGTCTTGGGTTGAGTTCACACCACATCGCACCGCATGCACTTACACAACTGTCTCTCTCGGGTTGTCTTGACGACTGGTCGGTGACAGGGGGCAGGGGGTCACACGCTACAAGATGCAACAAAGTCAAACTGGAGCTTACGTATTGATGATCTCACAAGGCTAGACATGGCACATCTCGCAAGCGTGAAGTAGTACAATGCTCCTCTGTAGTAGCGTTCGCGCCTCATTAACATGGCGCCTGGTACATTTCTCAATATATTCTTTAAATTGCAGTTTCCCCCACTATCTAAAAGCATGTTAGGTTCACTCTTCAGCCAGTGCCAACTGACCAGTGACACTGGCTCCAATCTGGAGTTGGTCCCCGAGCGCTGCGCTAAAAACAATATTTTTTGCTCCAAATCATTGTTTTTGGTCACGATCACTCTCGTAGCTGGATGGTTCCAGGCTTAAAACTCTTTAAATAAGGATTTTACCAAAAGTCAATGGAGAAAATTAGTGGTAATTTTCCTTCTGGCACCAGAGCTCCACGAAAAGTGGGTGGTCACTGTTACGTTTGATGACTTTTTTCCAGAACAGGTTATACTTCTAATATGCATCTGTCGGCTTGCATCAGTGCAACCTGATGGCTTTGGCTTAAAGATTGTGTAAAGCAAATACAGAGATTTACTTGGAAATTCTTTATATATGTTAGAAATCCATTCCTTTAAACATGTGAGAACACTGTTAACTAATGTATTGTAGAGTTAGACCGTAAAACTGTAATTCATCATTTCTCTGTTCGGGATTTTTTGGGAGGGATGGAATCAAGGGACTATATACGTAGATGGTTCGTCAATTTGCATACCCCTCCCTGTAACACCACGAGAATATAAAAGCTTAGAGAGCATTTGAATCAGCTCAGTATTTCTCCTGGCACAACACCGCAGTATGGAGTTGACCGTAGAACAGCAATGTGTGTGGTTACAGCGCTTTCTGCTGACACACCCCCAGCGCTTGAGAACAAATAATGCTGGTTATATTTTCACGCTTTTGAAACTTATACTTGGCTACTTTTTTTGGACGTTATAAAGCAGATGAGTGGCTCATTTCTTCCTACAGTACAGACATGTTTGCCGTTATGGAATTCACCAGTAGTTACATGCATAATTCTCTGAGGTGGTCTTCTATAATGTTCTATAATGTCTCTGGCCCTATGTGATTTCACAAAAACCGGACGGATTGAGACCCAACCAGTCTGTGCTAACACAGGCCAGATGAGACGGAGACGTTTTACTTTATTTTTACTCTGCAGAAAGTTGAATTGCAGTAAAATTCATCTGTCATTGCTGCTGACACAGAAAGCAAGGCACTTTATTTATTTATCGTGACACGATGTCGACTTCATTTCACACCCACGTGCTCGTATATACAGTACATATATGTATATTAAACATGCATGAATCTTACATAACGGAGGAGCGCTTTAGGTGGAGGGATGGGTTTTCTAAATGTTTTCTCAGAATAGTCTTAGAAACGCATATAAAAATATATATATTTTATAGCGTGTTCCGTCATCACTTAAGATCACGAGGTGCGTCGTACTGCTGCATAGTTGTATTCGTGATGTGTAGCTATGAAGACAAAAACTGTCTTTGGCATGCTTGTGTTTGCCCTCAGGGAGAGAAACCTGGTAGAGCTTAGGAGTCTTGCCTCCATTCGAAGGCTGTGTCACGTGCCGTTTGCAATTCAACGCGTGTTGTTATAACCTTAAAGGTCCTATATATGATATTCTACACAATAATACATAGCAGCAAACAACTACTTTCTGTATAAAGATATAGTGGAGTAGATGAAGAGAGAGAATGACAGCACACTCCTGTGTGTAGCAGAGCCAAGGAAAGAACAGTTACGCAATCTTCGTTAACTCCAATTGACCGTTTTTTCATAGCAATGGCAGATCGTGGAGCCTCAAGAGTTTAGCCTAAATACTAAAAGTATCCTTTACATTTTATTTTAAATGTAAATCGCTGCATTTATTGACTACTCATTACCAAAAAAGTGTAGTGTATATCTGTGTGCATATATATATATATATAATTTAAATTGCCCATCAAGCACTTCTGGGAACTATTGTGCCATTGGTTTAGCCTCTCCATGAACCATGTGGCAATTTCGTTGACAATTTCGAACTTCCATTGGCGTAACTTTATTTCCATAGCCGATGCAGGGTTAGTGCAGGTGTGTGTGTGGGGGGGAGGACATGCTAGTGCTCTAGTGTGCCATCTAGTGGCAGACAAGATCATACACACTGTAGTTCCATTTAAAACCATTATAGCGCAGGAATCAGCGAGGCTATAAAAAACGCGGTACAACAACTAATATGAATTAAGGCTGCTTCACGTGTGGGTCCGTGGCATGTTGCCACGACGACGCAGGAGCAGCCACGCACGTCTCAAGTGTACAACAGTGTGTACTTAACTTGTGTATTATTAAAGAAGTTGTAAAGTTTGAACGTGTGTGATCGATATTCTGTGGTTTTGTGGCATGCATCACAATCGCATGTGTCGTTTGGAGATGCACCAGTGGAAAACAACAATGTGTGTATTCAAATGTCTTTGCCTTAATTATGAAGTCGCACTGATATTTCTCAGAATTGTGCAATGCCTTCAGACTGATTCTCTGTAAGTCTCATTACTGTATTTATTAAAACGATTTTAAGAGGGAGAGGTAGAGACAGCTGTTTTTTTTAAATCTTTTTTTATTGTGATGTGGTATGTTCATGCTTGTCTTCTCATCTGCATTGTTCAGAGCAAGTGGTTAAAGCGATGTAAAATAAAGATCTAAACAGGAAAAAACTGTGCTGCCACTCTTCTCCACTAGGGGGAGGAATCAGTGAGCTGGGGTTGACGTCGCCAGTCCTCACGCTTAAAGAAACCATCAGCTTGTATTTGAAGCCAGTCTTGCTGAGCTGAACGACATTTATGTCATGTAGTTCACTCAAATCAACGGTGGAGTCAGGGATTCTGGTGAAAGTCTGTTGATATCTGATCAACGATCAAAACAAAAGCATCTCACTAACATTCAAAGACAAGGTGCTTCCTCAGAAGCTCCGCCCCCTTCAATGCCATAGGCGGCTCCCTCAGAAGCTCCGCCCCCTTCAATGCCATAGGCTGCTCCCTCAGAAGCTCCACCCACTTCAATGTCATAGAGAGCTGAAATCGCACAGAAAATTCTTCGAGTCAAGAAAGTCTCAGTTTGTCGTGCATTTGTTAAAGTATAAGACTGAAAATATGTACACTTAACGCGACACAGGGTTGTTAGTCTTACTAATGACTAACAACCCTGTGTCGGGTTAAGTGTCATGACGTTGTCGCGCCACAATCCTCAAGCCAAAGAAAGCGTTGTTTTGGTGACGTGTGTTGTGCGAGATGAGAGCTGTAGTTTACTGAGCGGTTACACACAAAACCAAAGATTACTTTATAGTTTCACAACAAACTGCAACGTTCTTGACTTGAACAATTGTCTTTTATATTGACACATGTGTACTTCGTGTCACGTTTCAAACGGGATCTAAAATACGTTTATTCTCACCGTTGACTACCAAACATATTTTTTCCAAACTAAGGTCCCATACCGCGGAAGTGACTTCGGCTCTCCATAGGGGTGTGCCCTCAGAAGCTTCCCCCCCCCCCCCCACACACACACACACACACATTGGACACGCATTGCCAATGCTGGGATGGGGTTGTGTGGTGCGGTCTGCACCACTGTTTGTGTCCCTATTTACATGGCTGTGCAGAAACACCAGATACAGAACAAATGGACTGAAGAGATGTTCCCTGGATTATTTTACAATCTCCGGCTTCACATTTTAAAGGGGGTCCCAAAGATTATGTTGATCATTGATGTTATTAGGTGACAGCACACGTTTTACTGTTCTGACTGGGAAGGTATGAGACATTTAGATGGATCATAAAAAGTTCTGTAAGAAATGTACATTTTCAAATAAATATTAATAATACAAACATTTTGTCTGGACAGTTAATTATGTGCATCAAGTAAACTCGACAGAACCCTGGAGTTTGGAGTACATTAACCCCAATGAGACTGATGGTGATGTTGACTTGTATGCTCATGCAACTTGCTTGACATGACCCTATTATCACTTCCTGAGACAAAACTCTTCAAAAATAATAACATTTTAATATGCAAACGTTGCTCTGTTCCAAAGGGGGATGTCCACTAACCTTGCCTCTTGAAAAGCAATAAAGTATGTTTGAACCAGCTCAGCATGAATGTAATATTACTTTTTCACCCGATGTAACGAGAACCCTTGGTCTCATGAGCTGTGTCTCTATGCCAGCGTTATTTCCCAATATCCTCTTTAAGCCTATACACTGGGACAAGACAGTAAGCTGGTTATTAGCCACATAATGTGTTATTTATTGTTTCCCCCTCCCCAGCACATAACATTATACCTCTATCCAGTCCAGTTTGAGACAACAGAGAACCTGTGCTACTGCTACAGTATACAATGGCAGGACTTTGGCTGAACACAAACCAGCCCCCTTGCTATTCTTAGAAGGGGGAGGAGAGACCATCGTTAAATATAACCGCATCAGTCCGTGTCTTTATTCTATTTTTATATAGGCCACCCCAGGCCTTCTTCTGTCACGCGGCGGTGCTCTTCTCTTGAATGATTATATAATGAGCCATCGTACGGCTCGTGGTGGAGACGCACATGAGACAAGAAGACAAATGAGAAGCAGAAACACATCACACGACATACTTTATAATACAGTAGGCTACCACGTTAGACTACCCCCCCCCCCCTCCCCCTTCCAATACCCTCCCAAATGCATTTCCAAGACTAGGATTCACCTTCACTGAATTTGGCCTAAAAGTGTATTACCTTACCATACAAACAATTTTAACCGCAAGGGCAAGTGGATGCAAATTGGGGAGTATCTCTTTAAATGCTACCATCACTACGAAACAGTTTGGCCAGCATGTACAGATGCAGCTACATTGAGTAGCTGGAGCTTGTAATTATGACAGGCCGTGGAAGATTATATTAAATATGGAATTATGTAATTATCACAAAAAACGACTTGGATGTAATGCATGCTTCAGAGGACGGCTGAATGGGTACAAAGGAGGAAACACTTCTGTGTCCTGATTCACATCTGGCAGGGTTGAATAAATCATCTTATCTGGCGTATAAGGAGCATTTAATTTTAAATTGGCTGCAATTCTTCTGTAGAAGAATCTTGCATTTAAAGCTGACCAGCTCACAGTCTGTTAGAATGATGGGTAGACAGGTAACACGTGACACGATATTGTGGCATGTAAGATAACATTAAACACTCTGAGATTAAACCTAGAAAAGAATCATGCTCGTTCAGACTGCAGATTTGTGCGTCGATGAGAAATGAGACTGAGCGAGATCTCTTATTGTTTTATTGCAGAATGTGGATATCATAATATACGTGAGTAGCTATAAATTATGAATGGTCAATTTACCGGTGGGCCTTTGAAATATTGAGCTTCTGCAGCTCATCCATGAAATGCAATGTAAATGGGTCTATTTATAGGAGGGCAGGGGGAAACCATGTGGAACAGCTCTACTCGGAGCCAGCCTTCTTCGTGGAGCTTTTAGAGACACGTGCAGGGGAGAAATAGGGATAACAGATCCCCACTGACGCATTTGCACGCAACGCCACTTTGGTGCGATCATCATTCAACGTTCACAGAACGCAGCAGGACGCTGATAAATTATTTCCACGGGTGGAGAATTGAATGCCGCGGTACCGCCGCATCCCGTGTGAACTCACCACACCACTGATTATACAAAAGTGACGTCACGTCACGTGACAAAGTGAACTCTAGGCCTATGTAAAAAGCACTCCGGCTAAGCATATGCTTTCAAATGTTTTACTACACACCCTGCCAGCATAGATGAAACAAGCAATGTAGGCCTATAAAACATTACATTAAATAAAATACAAATAAAAACAAGAAAATAAAAACAAGCTTTACAATTATACTTAGTAGGACTAAAATGCACCTGAAACCAACGTCATTTAAGTTATTGGTTATGTGCTGCCACCTTCTGAACATATGTGACATAATTGTTAATATTTGGTATTGAGAGAATGTAGCCTATTAGAAAATGTATTTTAAACAGTTAAAACACTGAAAACCATCACAGGCTAATTCTGTTGTAAACGCCTCACAATGTGTTTGGGTCTACAACCTCTACTGTCAAAAGAGTGTCCAAAACATTTTATATTTAACTGTCTGGAACTGCATCAAATAATATACTATGTTAACCTATCAACATTAGACCTAATTTAAAATTAATTAACGTTTTCCCAAGGCATAGGAGTGTTTTTAAATGCAGGGACAGTGACTTTGTTCCCCCGCAAAGGTATTTAAAAAAAGCTCTGGTGCAAATTTCTGGTGACTTGAAAACAGAATATCCTAAATACTAGCCTATTCCCAACTACTGTGACTAGATACTGGTGGATACTGGTGAAATCAGACACATGCTGGCAATACGTAATATAATTTGAGATTATATTTTGAAAACCTAGATTAAATTCTATATGATGTCAAAGCCACAGGCCACAGGGAGCCAGAGGGGTTCAAGAGCCACGGCTCAGGCGCCATAGGTTGCAGACCCCTGGCCTTGGGAAATAACACAGCTGTACTTTGGAAAAGTACACTAAAGTAGCAGGAATGTTGATCCCTGTGTTGATAGTCAGGCAGGCAGGCAGCATCATGGGAACAGACCACATGCTAACATGCTCGATCTGCTATAAGGACCGTTGGTCGCTGGCTCGTACGGCAGACTGCAGACAACATGAGAGGTCTTGTGCTGTTTTTCGTGCTTGCAGCAGTGTCCCAAGGAGAGAGGCTCTTCACCGGGTAGGTTGGTGCAACTGTGTGCCGTGTACCAAATGTTTGTTGTTCATGGTCTTGATTGCATTTTAAAGTGATGATGTTGAACTAAAACCATTGAATATTACAAAACATTACAGCACAGTTCAACGCTTGTCTTGAAATTACAGTTACAGTTTATTATAGGGACAGGTCTAGTGGTCTGGGTTTTGGGCTTGCAGCCAGAGGGTTGTGGGTTCAAACCCTGGTGTTGACCTACCTGTAAGCATCCTTGAGCAAGTTGCCTGATCCTTAAATGCTCTCGGTGGTTGGTCGCACTTTGCATGGCAGCAATCACCAGTGTGTGTGACTGGGTGACTGGGTGAATGGATAAAATTGCCAATTTACCATTTATTTCCCAATGCTCCCTTGAGGGATAGGTTAAGAGCAGAGAACATATTTTGAACAATAGCTATGTGCTATTTGCTATGTATGTGACAATAAAAAAGCACCTTTGGAACCTTTACCTTTCTGCTGGTTACCAGAGACCAGGTGATCAGAGTCAGTGTGGAGTCTGAGAGCCACATCCAACTACTGCAGGCTCTGGAGCAGGACCAGAACTTGGAGGTGTGCTGTAGACACACACATACACATGCATGCACACTCACACACACACATCTAGAAGTGCTTGCGTGCACACAAAGACACCTGCACACAGCCTTTTACACGTTTTGAGATAAAAAGTGTATTATTCTCCATGTAGGAGACTATTAGCAGATTCCACTTATTATTAATATAATGCAATTGTATATAATACAGGTCTGTCCCTTTATGGATTAGAAATGATTGCGATAAAATATATTATTGTCAGAATCATGTAAACAATGTTGTTCCGCTATTGTCATGTGACATCATTTGTTTGTTATGATTGGTTAAAACAATTTCTATGCTTGGCTAAGTATAAAAAAGTAACAACTGAATAAAATAACATGTTCGCGTTAATTCTTCCAAACATAGTTAGCTGGACTGATGCACTCTTCTTCACCTGTCGTTGTTTGCTCGGTGTGCATGTGAGTATACTATATGTGTGTATGGAGCGCTTTCTCAGCAACACGCATGTACATATAACGGGCGATATTATTGACGTCTGAAATATTGGAGGTTATGTTCATATATTGCATGATAAGTTGATATAATAATTATCATGACATGCCTACGCAATGGCCGTTGTTAGATTTATTTATTTGTTTTCATTTATTTATTTTAGTCTTTATCTGTTATCTTGACACTGTTATCTGTCCCTCAAACACAAACCGATCCAGCTGAACAAATCTAGTGAGGGTCAGTGAGAGAACCACAGTTTAACAACATAGAGTCACCTAATACACATTTTCTATGGAGCTTTACTTTACTTTATTTAAGAGTTTCAGAGTATTTCAGAGTTATTTCATATTTTTATTTCTTTTTAATTCTTACTATATTTACTTTTGTCCTCCTTGTGTTGTCATGTGTTTTCATTGGTAAGCACAACATATACTAAATGTGTGCATGTAATCCATCTGCTGTAAAGCTATTTGAGCTGCTGTTGTATACATTATTATTATTATTTATAATTTTATATATTTTTATTATATTATTGTTGTTTTAATATTGTATTAATATTATTAGTTTATTAATTATTAATATTATTATTATTATTATTATTATAATTTATTTGTATTATTACTATTTATATTATGAGCATTATTATTATTATTATCATTATTATCATTATTACTAATATTATTATCATT
>JAODLL010059092.1:0-18173 GCA_026546735.1 Forbesichthys agassizii | reverse complement strand
CCCTACACTAAATTGAATACAGTGCTTTTAAACTCCCTGGTGCCCAACCTCTGATTGATTGGGTTTTATTTCCCTGCCAATATTACTGACCTCCCCATATCTGACCACAAAAAAACTATTTTTATTTGATCTCTGCTCAGTCTACTTTTCACTTTTTATTTGTATCTTGCACGTCTAAAATGTATGCGCCCGTATGTTTGTATTTGTAATGTAAGATGTCATTGAATGTCTTGAAATGCGTCCTTAAATAAAATGTATTATTATTATTATTATTATTATTATTATTATTATTATTATTATTATAAAATATCAGTGATTTACTTTGCGTTTCCGTGTACGGAAAGCGACATGGCCCATGACATAAATAAAAAAAAAACACGGCTTTACGTGAGACTCAACCGATGTCTGACTCTGACGCTGAAACATTTTATGTTGTATAAAATGTTATCACGACTAGGTTATCTACAATTCTAATTGTTATACATTCGATTTGCCGTTAACCTTAGCTTCATTACAATGTAGTTATTCCTTCTCGCCAAGAAGCTAAACGGATGGCCTACTTTTATGGTACCGTACCGTACTTAAGATACATACGGCATTGCAGTGCCTGTCTAACACAGTAGCGTACGCTACTTAAAATAGAAAACATGTCTTACCTTTGTTGGGTTAGCAGTATATCAACAAAAACATAGACCGATAAATAAAATAATATTTTGGAAAAGTATCACATTAATATTGGGGAGTAAGGCCAAATGAGAAACGAGGATTCCGTATCACTCGCAACCGGTTCCCGCAGACCTGTACTACTTCGCTGGATGACGTGTTGCTAACGTTGCAGACGTTTCTATCCTATTGGTTATGACTGCACGTTGCACGCACACGCATCATCGTCATGGGGAACCAAGAATGCGTTCAGTGGACTGAACGTTTGCTACGTTCAAATGACTTTTCTACTGCACACATATTCTCGAATAAGGGCCGCACATCTGCCTTATAATGTGGTGTGTAGCCAGCCACGGCTACCGAGGTAATAGCTTTAGTCTATTATTAACCTTTTTGGAGAAAGCCAAGACACATTTAAATTAAATTAAAAATAAAATAGAGGGAAGGACTATATTTGCATATCCACTATGCCTAAGCAAATTGATGTCTTCGTCTCAAAAATCCTTCAAAAAAATGTTTTTCTTCTTGTTTTTCTTTATCTTCAGGTTTAAACAGGCTATGTTGTGTTTATGATATTGATAATAGAATATTTATTGATTGGGGATTATTTGTTAATTTGCCGACTGACGGTTATATGCCTATAGGCCCTTACTGAATAGGCAATATGGCCAGCACCAGCTTATGCTATTAGGGCCTAACAGACCGTGCATTAATTGTGTCGACCGACCAAGCTCCAATGTGACACTGCTGCGATAATGTGTTTCTGGACGTTGACGTTTGCATTTTGAGAGGGGAAAAATGGAACTGTCCACGGTGCTAATAAAGGATGCCTGATTCTGCACGCCTAAACGAAACCCGTCAGCAACCGGTAGATGGCACTGTGTAACAAGCCCGATTCTACGGTTAGGTGAAAATCCTTTGGGAGGGAGAGGAGATGGAGAGGGAGGGATGAAGGAAAGAGAGAGATAATTGGGGAGAGAGTAGAAGTAGCCTACAGTATCTGCAGCATCCACGCTCTTTTCCCCCGTGCGTACACTTACTGGCTGGCGATGCAACCACACGGCGTAACCTCTTCTATGTCTTGCAGCGTACAGAAGCTCGAGGCGGGAGCTTTGTGTGCACCGTTTTCCCGATACCCGCCCAGTGTTTTCGCTCTTTGACTAAATTAGGGGATGGATTTGGATTTCTAACTAAGCCTATAAGTCGCAACTAGGGTAGGCTTCGATATAGCCCGTGTGATGATGTTGCAGTGACTAATTTAGTGGTCTTGCAGCCGGCGCCGTCAGCTGTTGCTTTTGGAGGGAGGAAGTGTCGAGAGCAAAAAGGCCAAATTATGCGATTCGTTTTCAATCGGTAACGATTTTCGAACCTACTCGACTGGAACGAATGCGAGCTGAGGTCGTCGACGCGCCCATCAGTGTTTTAGCCTCATCGTCTGTATCGGAGAAAGTGTACCAATGGAGAAAGCTACTCCGCCGGCCCAGCCCCAGCTGTCGATAACGAAGACTGAAAGTCCAGCAGAAGACCTCTCCAGTCTGACGGACGAGGAGTTGCTCAAGTGGACTAAGGAGGATCTGGTGCGGAGGCTCAGGCGATCGGATGCTGAAAAGATGAGCGTAATTTTGGATCACGGAAATCTTATCCGAGAGGTCAATCGCAGTCTCCAGCTGCACTTGAACGAGATCAGGGGACTGAAGGTGAGGTGGTGTGCATTTGTCAAGGATTAGATCACAGGATTTTAGCTCACCTTGCTTAGAAACGACACATGCGATGGATTTTGTAGCTATGTGCAGAGGGCGCCTCATGCCACATAGTCCTGCAATATGTAATTATTGTGGCATATTAAGAGCCCAAACGTGTGTACCGTATTGACCATCTATCTATATAAGGCTCTGAGCTCTCTCTCTCTCTCTCTCTCTCTCTCTCTCTCTCTCTCTCTCTCTCTCTCTAACACACACACACACACACACACACACACACAGTATACACAGTCACACACATCACACACTGTAGCCCATGGTCTCTAACCCTGGTGCCAGAGGGCCGCTGCCCTGCATGTTTTACATGTCTCCCTGATGCACAGGAATAGCTCATTGTAAAGACCCATCCATTTGAGTCATGTGTGTTGGAGCAAGGAGAAATCCAAAACATGGAGGGCGCCGGCTTTCCAGGACCCGGATAGGGGAACCCTGTGTGTAGCCTATACCTGTTGTATACCTGTAAACAGCCCAGCCCAGTGTTAGATTCAATGAATGAGTCTTGAACGCACACAACCGTATCTAAACAACGCCTTCACATTTACCTGCATGGCAGGAGGCTCAGCTTGGCACCAGAGCTGCCAACAAGCATAGCCTCAGTCAGAAACACGGCTTTGAGCGTGGCCACTCTCCACAGCCATCCCTAGCCTCTAATTAGACAGCACCCAGCCAGGGGGTGAGAGAGTGGTACATAGAGAGGTGAGGAGGGCGAGATAATTGGAGTGTGATATAGGAGACAAGTGGTACCCATCTGGGAGGCAAAGAAGGGCCGTTTTTTCTTGTTTTTATTTAATTTAATTTATTTAATTTTATTTTGTACTGAGAATCACTGCTGAAATGGGAGCCATGTTGTTATCATGTGACTTGGCTTGTAATTTAAAGGTACACTCTTCGGCTTTTTGGTTGAAACGTATTACAAGTACAATGTATTTGAGTGCATGCTCTCTCACACAGTGAATTGTTATGTGCTCAGCTGTGTTTCAAAACATAAACAGTAAGCTGTGGAGGAAATATGGGGCTCTGGGGTTGTTATAACACAATTGAGGGGTGTTTCTTTAATGTAACCTACATTGTCTTAGAGTCTGACCAGTTTATCTCTACATTCAACATGCATGATTACAGTAAATGTGTGTTTTTTCATACACCGGTAGAGAGAGGATTATGAATTCATTCCATTATGAGCATATATTTGTGACATCTGAAAGAGCAAAGCCTGCATGTAAGGAAAACTGTTCACTGTCCATTTGAGAGCATTTTGCACCTGCTGCATTGATCAGCATGGTGTTTTATTTATTACACTTCCTCATTCTCTAGTGCAGGGTGCATCAATCTTGCCTCTTTATCTCCCTCACTAGGCTCAGTAACCTTACGCTGGTTCTCGAAATGGGTCGCGAGAGGATTCTAAAATAATACGTAGTACATTATCATTATTAAAGTAATACTGTAATCTAGTTTGTTTGACCAGTGTGTGTAAGAACATCCGTTCAGCTGGTGTTTGTACAGAAACACTGATTTATTGCTTTATTCTGCTATAGTATGTTTGTGTTTGTGTGTGTCTGCCTGCATGTGTTTGTGCGTGAGCGCATGTGTGCGTGCGTGCGCAAGTGTGTGCACGTTTTTGTGCGTGAGCGAGTGTGTGCACGTGTGTGCGTGTGCGTATGTCTACGTGCGTGCCATGACTGACCACCCCCCCCCCCCACACAATCTCCCCCTCTGTGTGTCCTCACCCCTGGCAGGACATCAACCAGAAGCTCCAGGAGGACAACCGGGAGCTGCGTGACCTCTGCTGCTTCCTGGACGACGACCGGCAGAAGGGCAAGCGCGTCTCCAGGGAGTGGCAGCGTCTGGGCCGCTACAGCGCCAGCATCATGCGCAAGGAGGTCATGCTCTACCTGCAGAAGCTCAAGGAGCTGGAGGCCCGGCAGGACGAGGTGGTCCGCGAGAACCTGGAGCTCAAGGAGCTCTGCCTCCTCCTGGACGAGGAGAAGGCGGGCGTAGCCGGCGGGGGAGGAGGTGGCGGCGGAGGAGGCGTAGGCGCCGGAGGCTGCCGTAGCTCCATAGACAGCCAGAGCAGCCTGCTGCTCGTTCCCGGCACGGGGCTCCTGATGCGGGACGTTGGCGACGGGAGCAGCACCTCCAGCGCGGGCAGCGGCGACAGCTCCGACCACCCGCCTCCACCGCACCACGTCCTCCACAAGCCCGCCCAGCAGCCCCACCTGACGGGGGGCGGCGAGAAGGCCAGCCCCGATGTCCCCCCTCTGCACAAGCCCCGCTGCAGCAGTATCAGCGCTATAGGCAGCGTCGGCGGCGAGTGCGAGGCGTCCAGCCCCGAGCACCCGGCCTGCGGGCGCCACCGCAGCACCAGCCTGGAGTATCCCTACACCGTGCCCCAGCTGTGCCGTCCGCGCTGCGGCTCCATCTCCGTGCCCGACCACAACAGCCGGGCCATGCGGGGCCTGAGCCCAGAGAAGTATGGGCGGGGCGTGGGCCGACGGAGCCCCGAGCAGCATCCCAAGCACCACGGCTCGGACCAGATGCTGCTCCTGGGCCAGAAGCATCACTTCCTGGGCCAGGGGGGCAGCGGCGAGCTGTACCAGAGGCACCAGAGGGCTAGCCTCAGCGGTACGGGCTGCGGCAGCCCCGAGCACCGGGTGCAGGGCCACTTAGGAGGCCTTGAGCACCATGACAAAGGCCTGCTGGTGCCGCCGGGGGCGGGGAGCCCCGAAACGCACCGGCACCAGTACGCCATGAGCCCCGACCACGTGAAGTTCGGCAGCCCCGGGAGGGAGGGAGGCCAGAGGAGGCCGGCAGGGGATGAGCTCTCACCACACCACCGGGGCATTTACAACGGCATGAATGGTAGGTTTGGTTGTGTGTGTGCGTGTGTGTGTAAGTGTGCGTGCGTGTGCGTGTGTGTGTATATGTGTGTGATGTAACCACCCATTGTTTTAACCTCTAATTAACCTCAGAGAATCCCAACACAGCTACTGAGAGCTCCTGTGACCTCTAACACTAGCTACACACAGCTCTATATACTGTACACACAGATCCACGCATATCTACACTACAAATACTCTATTTTAAATGACTTATTAAAAAAATGATTAATAATTACTTGTTTTCCTTTTTGTAAGAGCAGCAAGAGATGGTAAGATAAACAGGACATTATTGGGCGGTTTCACATGGATTACTTTTTTTTTGTTGAATAAACGTCTTAGTGTAGGACTAGGCATAATCAATATATCTGTGAAACCAGCCCAAATAGTTTATTAGTTATTTTTATTTAGAACAAATATAACTTTGCATACAGTAGTATCACTACGGTATATCCACCATGTAAGTGACCCCCAAATACTTTCCCGGTTGTACCCATCTCATTAAGATCAGCAGTAGTTAAGGGTGTCATAATATGAACAATATCAAAGAGGAGTCTTGGCTGCTCATTAAATACCCCATGGTGGCTGATAACGATTTCTGGAGCCCAGAAAAAAGTGCAGAGTGGCACAGTGTTGGCATAAGGCAAAGGACATACTGCTCAAGGTGAAATCAGTGCCTAACATTCCAATTTGTAGCTGAAAATGCAGAATCACAAACTAAATGATTAATCCTAGGCCTGTGTAGAAATCACTGCCTGAAGCAGGGGTGTTGTAAACACACACTGTATAGTTGCATGATGAATTATATATTGACAGTTTACTTGAATTGTTGTTGTAATGCACAGTTTATCATGTAATTACATGGCACAGCATTTATGATGTTAATGTGGGCATTGTGTGGCTTTAAATATTTCACTGCAAAGACCGCAGTCCCAGAAATGGCAAGCTAGCAGAGATGCACATACTGTAGTCTTTACCCATGTTTCATCTCTACAGATTGTGCCGGATTACACAGCACAACTTCAATTTTTTATCATGGTTTTGTTTGCATTTTATCTCATGGTATCATTGCACTCTAGATATGTAAAAGCTTAAAATCTTGAAGCAACCTGAAACCCATATGATGTTAAAGGCCATATTAAGGTCATATTAATTCCTCACAAATCCATAATGGAAGCGATGACTGCAGAGTGCGCTCACTAGCTCTTGAGTCTGGTGTTTCGCCAAGAGAAGCATAACTTTTTGTCCGCACTGAAGAGCGTATATAGGCCCATGCCTGGCTCATGACATCCTCAAAACATCTGTGTGAGATGTATTTAGTATGTTCTACGCGGCAAGAGCAGAGGCTATCGGCTCAGTTTGGATATGTTACAGAATATCATGCGTCGCCATCTGTCAGAGCCGTCATTTATCACTGTCATGACTGTCCTCTGGCCACTCCCACAGGTCCACAGAGTGCCTCCGCTGACCTGTCAAGGTCGACCTCATCTAGGTCTTAACACTACAATGTGGAAAAGACCAGCGATAAATATATTTCTAATATACAAATCTAAAGTCTGAGATGTTTTGCTGCAGGTAGTGAAATGTCACACAATACAGTAGCGTTTCTGGGATTAATATAATATATTTGTGTTTTACTTCAAACCGAAAGCATGCATGAATAGTTTGTCGTGAAAAGAAAATGGGTCCGTGTGAGATAGCACAGGAAAAAAGAGTAGTTTTGCAACATGAATCTGCTAATTTGTGCATGTCACACACTGGGCCATCCCTGCTGCCACAAACATGATGAAACGTGTCCTGTCATTTTTGGGAATTTAATTCCTGTGACAATGTAGTGTGTTTCAGGATGTTGGATTATCCTGTAAACGCTTTGCAAACCATTCGTTTTTGCCCTTTGTGTGTGAATGTATGTGTCTTTTGTGTGTGTGTGTGTGTGTGTTTACACTAACCCTCTGTGGTGATGTGAGTAAGCCGAAATCAGATAAATGAAAGTCTCAAGTTACATGTGCTATTCACCAGCACAACAGTTCAATCCTTTTAAATTCCTGGCAATATCCAAAATGAAAACACAGCAAAGCTCTGACCTCTTCAATCCTTTAATATGTTTATCTGCTGCTTCTTTCAGGAGGCCTAGATGGCAGCGTATGTTTTATTTAACGTTGTCACAAAAGGGTGTGGATAGAATTAAAGTTGTATGTCTTTGATTGCATTTGTGTCCGTAGAATATATACAGTACTGTATCTTTCCCAACTTGTTGTGTTTTGAAACAGTGGCTATCAGGTGAGGAGTGGGGAATATGTGAGCCAGCCATTGGAGCCAAGAAATGTGCAATATCTATCTCCCATACAACCCCACAGTAACCCCTACAGTAACCAACGGCAACAATTGTGCCTACCTCGAAAGCCATGAAGTATAATTCTATTAAACATGAGTTCATAGGCTCCACCTCTAAGATATGCTTCATCAAACGTGTATTAGTTTAGCAGCCTCCATCCGGGAATAGAACTGCCGATAGATTGATCAGTGCCCAGATCGGTAGTCCAGTTAGTTCCAACAGCAATTAATGCCTTTATGCTTGTTCTGATTAGTTCAAGGTTTTCCAATCAACTCTTAATGATTTGACTGACACATATTGGCATGACCTGGCTGACAAATGTTTTTCAATTAGGTCATAAGAGTTCCCATATATAAAACAACGCAAATTGTAGAGGCAGTGTTATTACCAGGCAAATAGAACTTAGCTGTTGCCCAACACAGTTATTAAAACAAATCAAAGAGCTGTTGCTTTGGTCTGCATAATTTATCAGTAAGATGATATTGATACAGTATGATATACAATAATACTGTATCTTCCTGAAACGTCATTATGAAGCTGGAATAGTAAACAGGAAGTATGCACATTATCTGCGTTCTCTGCTCTCAGTCTGGTTGAAAATCACTTCATTAAGATACACGTGTCAAGCTATACAGATACTGTACTGTGGGCTTTGGTTGTTTCACAGGGTCTTTCCTTTTATATAAAATAAAAAACCTAAGGAAAAAGAGGCAATGGCAATTTGTGGGTCTTTTTTAGAGAAAGCTCTAATCACATTTTCTGCTCAAGCAATCACATGTTCCGCTTATTAGCTTAAGCTGCTCAGATGATCGAGAGGAGAAAAGAGCCAAGCAAAGAATAATTAGAACGATGCTACTGTATGTTAGAGGCTCTGACCTTGGGATGCCAAACATTAGAACACACCCCTTCACAAAAAACATGCAGAATCCTGAAACAATAGCCTGTCTGCTCAAGAGACATTATATATTGTCTCTCTAAATCAAAAAAAATTATGAATACAAAATTATGGATTAGAATAGTTTTTGCTTCCAAATGTAATATGTGAATTTTATTTTATTATAAATCCTATGTACTACTTTTATTCTAACCAACTGAAAGAGGCACGGCAGGCTCGTGTATTATTCTTTCTGCATTGGCATGGGAACACCTTATTGATTGCACTGGTCCTAATCAGTACACTGTAAGTCGTTTAGAAGAGATACTGCAATGTCAATGCAAATGGAAAGTATCACTGGCTTAATAACCCTGGAAGATATCATCCTCCTCCACTGGCTGTTTATTTTTTGCCCTCCTTCCCTCCCATAATTGGGCGACAGTCCTCAGAAGCAGCTGTCTGACAATGAGAGAAAACTCTGATTATAACGGCTTCTGGGGAGAGACAGCATTTACTGTTTGCCAGGCTGAGCTGAGGAAGTGACGAAATCTTAAAGAGTGGATTAATGTCTCTCTCTCTCTCTCTCTCTCTCTCTCTCTCTCTCTCTCTCACACACACACACACAGTGACTCTGTTCCACCCGTCTCTTCCTCGATATTCTCCACATCTTCGTCCTCACTTGTCTGCCAAGGCGATACTGTAGCAAGCCATAGTTCCATACAAAATGTAATGTTTGTCACAGCTGCTTGGCATGAGTGGGATATGGGTAACTAACTGCTGTTAGAATACTGTACTGGATTACTTTTATTGTCAGTTGGACATCTTTAACTGATATTTACCTCTTAAATTGCAATGTCACTATGAAGATATGTGGACGTCCGGATCAAACTATCATATCCAAATTAAGCAAGCAGTACATTCACAAAAAACAGCTGTTCTGCAAGCCTTGCTAGGGATCAACACTGCCTGACAAGGGTTGTCAACAGCTATATGTTAGCTACTATGAAAACTGACTGATCAACATCTGGTGCTGTTAGAGAGACAAATATACGTAGATAAAAGCATCCTAATAATCCTATTTTCAAAGATTACCAAGGTGGCTTTCTGTGCAGTTTGTATGTTTTCTCATTTATACATTTGTTTGTTTATTTATTAAAGCATGTATTTATTTATTTATTTATAAAATACATTATTTTCAAAAGCATGCTGAAAAGCATTACCTGCTGAAAACGGAAGAAAAAAAACATCCATCTTCACCCGCTTATCCGGAGTCGGTTGTGGGAAGAAAAAAACAATATAGTGAAATATATCCTGGCAATGAATGGAGAGAGTGCTGAGTTTGTACAGTATTTCTAGGAACGTGCATTGTAACTTTTAGATGACAACGCGAGGTTTCTTCTTTTAATCAGACCTGAGACTAATTAAGCATACCCAGCATAGCAAAGGATAGGCCATGGAGCAACCATTAAACAAGAAATGCATGATTAGGCATTTTGCTTGTAGGCCTCTTGTGGATATCGTTGTCATTTTTAATCAAGGTTCTGTCAGCTTCATCACTTTAATGCTTGTCTTGCCTGGAGATTTCTGCAGCATTGTTCTTGTACAATATATACTGTGTAATATAATGTTACTTTAATGAAATGTGATTTTGTTTTTACAATGGTTGCTCTTGCTAAATACAAAGTCATGACAACGGCAATGTTGATGGGAAATGGGCCATAAATTGTACAGTAGCATCCAAACTAGTGTCGTTTTTTTACTGAGCACAAAAGGAAGATTAGAAATCTAACATTTTGGAATTAAGCAAACTCTAAAGTGACATACAGTATGTCCTAAAGTACATACAATGAGCCCTACACTTTTTAGCAAAACCATCAATCAAAATTAAGAAATGCCTAAATATGTTAATAATTACGCACATTTTTACATCAAGCTAGTCAGTCAGTATGACTTATCAAGATACATTGCTGTAGCTACGGTAAGAGTTCTGTAAGACTCTGATCCTGCCCAATTAAAGCCAACCGCTATTGCAGTATTTTTAGTTTCTAGTTCCTTCCACCACAAGTTCACAGGGAGTAGAGTGGCTTTAGAAGTCTTTTCTGTTGCCTGGCAATAACATAGCTCCGGTCCAAAGCCCAGAGGTGTGACAGTGTGTTCTGTAGAGGCCTCGGTCACCCGGTAGAACCCAGATATATGGACATTATTTGTATTCTTGCGGTGAGCCAATGTGGAAGGGCCCAGTGAGCTGAGAGGTATTTCGCTTGTTAGGACTGGTAATTAGGCAGCTGTAGAGTAGCTGCCATTGAGGGCAGGAAACCGATGTCAGTCCCAAACTCTCCACATGTTAGGCTATCGCATTTTAGTGCTACGCTTGAGAAGCTTGGCAATATGATGTGTGATTCACTTTTTAAATGACTACTGTGTACAGTAGGCTGTGTACTGTTACATTTGCAGTATGTTCCTCACCTTCTGAGGAAGATTTATTAATTAAATGTCATTAAAATCCTATTGTTATTTCAATATATACAGTAATAGATAAGAACATGTAGTAACTGTAAATGTCTTTGAAAATGACAGAGAATCACCATTCTAATTGAATACATTTCATTAAATAGTTTGCCTTTTCTCTCCATTAGCATGTTGTTTTGAATATTTCAAAATATCAACACGTACTTGTACTTGTTAATTGAAATGGAGTGCTTGTGTTTTAGTCCCCTATGTCGAAACAAGGGATTTTATAACAGCTGACCACGGTGGAGCTTACAGGGGACCAGACTTGTACAGACAACTCAATAAATAAATATAGACCCTTGGCACAAGCAAAGAATTCTGGGATGCGCTTAGAGTAACATCAGTCATTGTTGGCGAGTTTATGATTCAGTCCCCCCACTACAGTAATGCACACACACATAAACGGAACGGGGATCTCAT
This sequence comes from Forbesichthys agassizii, assembly GCA_026546735.1. Lineage (NCBI taxonomy): Eukaryota > Metazoa > Chordata > Actinopteri > Percopsiformes > Amblyopsidae > Forbesichthys > Forbesichthys agassizii. The sequence continues at coordinate 6,737 of JAODLL010059092.1, read as the reverse complement.
GTTGTTCCCCCAGTTGTTTTATTATTTATCAGCATGTAGTGACTGGTGGCATGGCACATGGAGCTCTGATACAGGCCAACGGCAGTTTATATTGCAAAAGTGTACTAAATATTTTATTTTCTCTTGAGAGTCATCTGTGCTATTCTATAGGCCATACCACCCGGGTGCAAATGAGAACCAACAAGCCACTCTAGAACGTGGAAGATGAAACAGGCTTGAAACACATTATAAAGAGAATCGGTGTCTTTTCTTTGAGTCTTTGCATCTCAGGTCTGTTTTTGCAGGCTGAGTTGTAAACTGTTTCTAGAATCATTATAAAAACTGGGATATTTTCTAACGATTGATGCTTCTGTTTATGTGTGTGTGTGTGTGTGTGTGTGTGTGTGTGTATTGTGCACACACTGTGTTGATACGCTGTGCTTCTCTGGAGGCAAAACTGAGATTGAAGAATGAGATAGGGGTCTTTACTCTTCCCCTCTATTCCCCCTACACATACAGTACACACGTGCACACGTATACATTACACATGCACGTCCCTGAATGCATGGCCAGCCTATAGCCTTAATAACTTTTCCAGTGAGTTCAGCCCTTGGGGTACTGTAACTAACACACGACATGTTCCCAGTTTATGCTGAAAGCGACTGACATTATACTTTATATGACAGGACAATGGAAAAGGTAGAGTATTGCCAGTGAAATCCTCTGTGATATACAAACAAGAAAATAAAAATGATGATGTTTATGATGATTGAGGATGATTCAACATGTAGGAAACACAAATAACGTCTAACGTCTTCTTTAGAGTTACTGCTACTTTCACTCAGAACTTGATTCAGCATACTGCATGTGCCTGACTCAAACACAGGTCAATCGTATGTAAAGTATGGCTGCTCAATTATTGAAAAATAAAAATTATGATTAATTTGGTCAATATTAAAATCACTATTATTTCATATTATTTCTCTTTGGAAAGATGGGCATTTAATGCATTTAAAAAACTGTGAAACACAAGACAAAACATTTTACTTGCAAAATAAAATAAAAATTCTCAAATATATGGGTTTTGTAATCGTAATCGATATTGAAATCCCGATAAAATGTGATTAATTGCACAGCCTTAATGTAAAACATTCAAAAAAACAAAAAAGCGTAACATTGTTCTTTACCAATTGTAAGGCGAGTGTGAGATGAGGGAGACACATGGTATACATGTATTGGGCATCGTTGCTATGACGTCTGCCTCCAAAATGCAGAGGCAGCTCTTAAGCTCCACCCAGTACAGTATTTGCTGCATAATACTGACCCCTTTTTGATTAAATAATAGGCCACCATTTTTACGTGCTGTGTACACGGCTAAGCAAATACTGTACACTGTCGCGAGAAGCCAAATGTGGCACTCGCAAAGCAGTCGGGTACCCACAGATTCATCAAATAACACACATGATATATACTGTATATTGTCTGAAGGGATTTAATCTATTTTCTCTCCTAGCACTGCTAGACACGCTCCCAGGATGTAGTCCCCACTCACATTAACATGCTAAATATAAAATAGCCATTGTATCACTGATGTATGTCGCTTATCATGAGAGGCACAGAGGCACCCATTATTTCCTGTCACTCAATGCTTCTTTGATTGTAATTGAGAACAATAATTGTTCAACCTCTGTATGATACCATATTGCCTTGTTATGCTAAACTACAGAATATATTCCATTTAGTACATTCTATGTATGGAATAAATCATATATTATTTAGACATGTTTAGTCATTTGGATTTCCATATATATACCTAAATGCAAATCAGATATACAGTACCTATATACAGTATAATATGCCTTTACACAGATTCATACTTTAAATAATAGTCTGCATTGCAGTGCTCATGTTTGTTACCGGTCTATTGTGAGTACAGTGCAGTGCTTCCATGGCTAAACCGCGGTGTAGTGTGACTGTGAAATGAGCATGACATTAGGGGGACACAGGACATACAGTATGAGAGTTGAACGCCCTGGCTCTTCTACAGCTCTGTCAGAAGGGGCTTTACAGTCACAGAACCTGCACAGAAGTGCTGTTCTCAGAGCTGAAGCCATATATTGACATGGGTTTTCAACACTCTCATCTCTTGAGTAAACCGTAATACAGCGCAGATGAGCTTTAAGTGATGATGCCAGGTGTACGCTTAATTTTCACAGAGAGTGTGATGATCCAGGCATTCTGAATGGATTTAACTGGCCTCAACGGGGCATGCGACCAGATTAAATGCACTATACTGCCTGGAGGACATTCAAACAAGCAGCTGGCCAGTAGACCAGCTTGACTTGACTGGTTGGCCGTCTATAGCTAAACTGAGTCTACCATGCAGGTTCGCCCACCCAGCTACTCTGAATTATTTATGTGGTAGATTTTTAAGAGATCTCAGGATTGTCCATGGGAAATTACCTTGCATTGATTCTGTAGGCTGTGAGAGAGGGAGAGCAAAACACAGGAGACTGCTAGACGGAGAGATGGGAGGCTCTAAAGAGGGATTATGCATGGTTGGTTTAAGACATTGATAGCGACTTGATTCTAATTTGGACATAGATCTTATCACCTGTGATTGATATCCCTAATGCAAACGTGTATCTTCTGATATAGCAAGTTCAGACACACCTATCATTATGGTTTGTTTAATACACTTTGTCATAAGATAATTCGTTTTTATTGCATTTATAACAGGTCTCTGGATATACAGAAAAAAAACACAAGGCCCGCAGATGTCATTTATTTAATGTGGGAGCAGGTTATCTCCCAAACCAATCTTTTCTTTGTGAGGAAATTAGGAACACTTCTCTCCAGCTCTGTTCCACAGAGGTGAAATTTCAGGAAGATAAACTCTGTTATTCTGCAACAATCACATTATCTTTAGAGTTTCTTTCTTCACATTTCCCACATCCCTTTATATCTAATTCTGGGTTTAACTCCCAGCCAATAAGTTAATCACCAAATAATATCCAAGTGGATGGGCTCTTTTTTCCCTCAACTCTATTTGAAGATGTCATGGAAGATTGTTTGGATGCTGAAAGAAAACTATTGTTAATTTGTCAAGTTTTGTTTGATGGTATTCCCAGGGCTGTTGACAGCCATAGGGTTGGTGTATTACTGTGTACATGTCTGTCACACAGCCACAATCTTGTGACCTGTGTGCATGATTGGGGACCGTTAATCCATTTAAGCGATTGTGCCTGATTTCTTGTGCACATGTAATGGGGACATCAGTGTCCCCACATGTCCTTATTAAATGTTATAATTACCATGCAGGTTGTCATGTCATTTGCAACCAACAGCCGTTCATCCATGTGTATGCATGTGCATACGTGTGTGTGTGTGTGTGTGTTTGGAGAGAGTGATCATTTATTTACCCTATTGTCCTTTGTCTTCCAGCCCTTTGCAAGACATGAAATCAATTCCATTCTACTCAGTCTGACCTCCAAAATGAAATTCCATTCCACAACCTGCTGCTTTTCGAAGGAGCTTTTTGATCTTACCATGTGGTGTTAAGATGCTTCTGAATAAAAATGGCTTAACATAGTTGTAGTAAAGGCAGCACGTGGTCTCTTAGAACTTGGCGACAAGAGCCTTGTGAATCTGTGATGAAAAGGTTCTGGCGTACCGATGATTGCAAATGTGCTGAAAACATGATTATGCGCTCGCGTGGGGAAGAAATCGTTGACGGAGAAGGAAAGAGATAATGGAGAGACCAGGCAAGAGAGAAAGGTGGAGGATTACGAAAAAGCTAAATGCGATGGGAGGTAGTGCTTCCTGCACTAGCTCTATTGAGGCTGAGGCTTTTCCGCCAATATCCGTAACAAAGAAAGTTTACATCTGAACGGTTTGCTGGCAATGTTTGGCTTCATATGAATTATGAAGAACACTCACTGGATGAGAGCAGCGCTCCACTGGCTGGATCCCACAGCACAGTCAAAGCTGTCACTCTTTAAACACCTATCTCACTGTGTGTGTCTCTGCACAGATATCTTAAGCCTATAAGTTCATGTGTGTCCTGAGAGTGCTCTGTCTCAAGTGTAAAAGTCATCCTCTCTATTTCTCTCTTTCCTCCATCCCTTTTATGCCCCCCTCTCTGACTCAGCATTGATATCTGCTGGCTGCTGCACCAACAACTGTAGAAATGTCAAGCTATGGGACAGGTAAGCAAACTCTTTTCCTGTTCTTCTCTGTTCATTAGGCTCTTTGAAAGCACCAATTTTACCTCGGGCCGGAATTAGTTAATCCTATTAAGGGAGTATTGTGTAAGACTGGGTCTATTAGTTACACGGGGGAAAGGCTATTACATTTAGAAGCAAACAGCAAAGAACAGTGTTAAACTGAAGCTAGCAGAGGGGGAAGGGAGTTTGTGCAGTGTGAGCAACCCCAATAGTGTAAACAAGCATTATCTGGGCCAAATTGACATTAAGCCTCCATTTACACAGTGTTAAAATGCAATTTGTATCTGGATAGTGAGCAATCTGATTTGTCAGCTGGCTTTACACCTGGTTTGCCTAAATGGATACATATTAAGATATGTCGACTATATTCTGATCTGCTGTTGCATTAGTCTGTTCTCTGAAATATAACCACAGAAGTCAAGAACTAACAATACAGTGATACTGCGTCTTATGGGCTTCGGGGAAATCCAGTCATCCATTTTCTGCAAGCTTCTTTGAATTTCTTCGATGACTTTGCTATTCTGTGGGTGGTTTCTCCCCATGAGAACAAACTACAGACACATTTCATGGTAATAGAACAGTGTAAATTTGAGTCTATCTTCAGTCATACTACAGTATGTTAACCACTTCGTGGTTGTATTTGCACTGCACTATCCAGTGTAATGCACATCCTGCTTTGTATCTCACATTTCACGGAACTTGCTAGTTTACAAACGTCTGTAATGTGGACTAATTTCCACTCATGGAAACACTGAGACTTGCGCAGCATTGTACGTGACCAATAGTGAATAAATCACGTCGCTCTGACTCTCATCTCACATTAGGAATTAGGAAATCATTTGCCTGGGAGAGTGAAACCTTTACTGGCCTTTATAATGAGTATTTGTCAGGTCTGGTCCATTCCTGCACCATCGGAGGGCTAGTTTATTGTACAGGCAATAAAAGCAATGTGTGTGCACGTACAGACTGGGTCAGGTGTAATCACATAGGGCTTAAAGGGGAACTACAGAGTTAGAGGTGACCTAGGACCTCCATATTCTACTGGGAACCAGTGGAGGGAGGGGGGTGGCTTCAATATTTAATGACCGCAAGACAAGACATACATCCCTCGAGTCACAGACTGTACACAGAAACATATGGTGCATTCTCACAGCAGTGACACAAGACAAGACCGACAATATACCTTACTGGTATGCCGTGAGATGATATATGGTAAATTAGGATTGGAGTACCTCAATCATAACCTCGCCACCTCCCTCCCTCCCAGATAAAAGAAACAAAAAAGATTCAGCTAACAATGCAGACTGGTGGATGGCTGGCATGATCTCTCAATTATCATATAAATCTAATCTATCTGTCAGGTCATATATATAATAATATATAATTAACAATACCTGTCCTGTTATCTTTCTGAACAGCTTTGATGCATCTTCTTGACCCCACAACCTCCAGGCTTGGCCAGCCCAGGTTTATCTGAAGGGGTCTTTAGTGCTCCACACCTTTCATCCTTGGTCCTTGTGGGTGTAAATACACCCCTGGATACCCATCCGCGTGTCTCCATATATACCTGAGCCTGCCACATTGTTTCCCTGCAACATATCAATAGGTTCAGAGGAGGACAAACACTTTGTTGAAACGCTAGCATGTCGGTTAGCATGGTTGGTGAACGCTCCGGAAGACTGCCGCAGCTCTATAATGGAGGACACTTGTGTGGACGCTTGTCACCGCCAACTGTGACGAGGCCTACCTCCCAGAAAGCAACAGGAGAATGGGAGGGTGGGAACCAATGAAGAGGGCCCTGTCCTCTGTTTACAGATATAGCTCATCAATACAGAAGCACATTTATTGGACTTTCTATATTAATGTCATAGATCTTCCTGCCCCCAGCATACTGTATCTATTCCCCTTCTCATCTTTTCAAAAACTGACACCTCCTTCATTTGATGCCATTTTTTATTTTTTTATCAAGAAAGATTATCTTTCTCTCTCTCTCTCTCTCTCTCTCTCTCTCTCCACCTTCCTTTTCATATATGTATCAGTGTAGTGACACTGAGGTAATCTAATCTTCCATCTTGTTTGACAAACATAAATCCAGCTGATCACGTTATTGTTGTCGTCTCAATGCCCCTGCTTGTGATCACGTTGGAACTCAGACTTTATAAGCTGAATATGATTCAGCAACAAAGAAAATATGTTTGTCAACAATGTTCTAACAAAGAAGAAAACCACTTCCTGTGTCTTAAACCAAGATGGCCAACATTAGCTGCTGAAAGATGTTCTAGTTCAAAAATGCAATGTTCAGGTGTCATTTTCTTTTTGTATGATCTTTGGTCCTTCTAAGCGCATATATTGAAGCTGGGGAGATGATTATGCATTTATCCATGTTGTTTTTTTTTTACAAGAAAGTCAAGTAAAGTAAATAGTAGATTACTGGATTAGTTTTATATGTATATAAATATATATGAATATAATATGACTATTATTTTTGACTTACTGTATTAGAACAAATATATGAAGATGCATAGGATATAT
>JAODLL010059081.1:0-14520 GCA_026546735.1 Forbesichthys agassizii | reverse complement strand
GTACATCTGTACAGAGAACATATTTCCATGTGCGCTCGCATGTGTTTGTTGTACATCTGTACAGAGAACATATTTCCTTGTTCTGTGTCAAAAGGTTGAGCTTATGGCTCTGCTGGTGGCTAAACACGTATACCTCGACACCTGTTACACCATGCAATTATTTGGCAGATAAGCAAGGAAGGAAGAAAAAAAGAAGGACAATTATGCAGGAAGGAAGGACAATAAACATTTGTTAGATTTAAATGAGAGCTAGAAGCTAAAGAAAAAATACATGTAGGACTGTTACATAATGTGTTGTACAAGGCCTATTTCTTCTTGTGAATAGGGATGGTGTTACTCTGAGGTTCTATTTCTGTAATATGTAACTTGGCTGACAAATGTCCATGATAGTTTTGCTCACAGTCTAATGTGCTTCCGTTTGGGTGTTCCAGAACAGTAAAATGTATTTACATCTCAAAATAAAAGAAAACTGTATGTAAACCCCTATACCATCTTTTTTTTATTGCATTCATTTTTAGCAGTTTCATCTTTTTTGTAATATACAGGGAATCAAAATGGCCATCAATTTAAAAAAGAAATATGCCTGATCCTTATACAGCCACACTTTGACTTTTCCAGATTTTTCACTAAGTTCAGTAAAAATAAACCAAATCAAGACCAGGTGCGTCTGTATGGGAGTCAACAGGCCAGTATCATTGCTTCCAGCCAAGATTCCACATGCTGGCACCCTGGCATGGGTCCTGCCATGCCAGGGTGCATCACAAAAAATGCAAACCATGTGCCACTGGAAAGTCGATTACATCTGATTTGAATGCCTGAATTTGGCAATAACAACAACAACAACAACAACAACATATATTTGTTCCTATTGGGGATGTAATGGACTGTCATCTCCACATTTAACAACCTAATTGTTGGAAGTTTGGCATCAGACCATAATGCCTTGGTATTCAATGGCATGCAGCCATGTCGGAGTAAGTCCACTGAGCCAGGGTTGACTCTAGTGTTGACGTGTTCCTTCTGACAAGCTATGGGATTGTGAAAGCCTTAAGACATTAAAGTGGCAAAGTCAAAAAAATCAAGAAAGCAAGCTCACATTACATTGAGGATTATAGTTTACATGCAGTTTATAACATGGCTACACAGTGTGCTTAAGATCTATGTGAGAGAGGGTTTTGAATGTAGAGTAAGAAAGCAAACCTGCTACTGGACACAAAACCAAAGGATTAGGAGTGTTTCTCTTAAGACTAAGTTGTCTTCATTGGTGTTAGGTGATATCTGATAGTGTCTGGTCTGCAACAGCTATGTTTGGAGGGGAGAGTTGAGAACACTGGACTATACTTTAGTTTATTGATTTAAATGTAAATGCATTTTATTCATTATGATGCACTGGACGTCTGTGGGTGTGTGTGTACACATGTTGTCTTACCTGAAACACTACACGAGATTTCTCCAGCAGATATGTCCTCATGTTGGCTCCGATGATGCGGTAGCGGACGTCAAAGCCGATCTCAATGTATTTCCCAAATCGACTGCTGTTGTCGTTCCTGGTGGTCTTTGCATTTCCTATAGCCTAAGAGACAAAGAGAGGAGAGGCCCCATTGATCACATGCACAACCAGATGCAAGCCGACTACAGTATAAAGGCCATATCTAGTATGTACAGAATGCTTTTTATTATATGTTTATATCCATTTAAATTAAATGCTAACGTCACATTCATGTTGCCTCTTTTCCCAGGCCAAAGAAAACAAGGAAACTAAATATAACTGATGTTGACAAATTCAGATTTATCAAGACAGAATAATTTAACTGCTGTTTACACTTAGCATTAGTACTAGCATTAGTATAACGGTAGCATTACTACTAGCATTAGTATAACGGTAGCATTACTACTAGTATTAGTATAACGGTTGCATTACTACTAGTATTAGTATAACGGTTGCATTACTACTAGTATTAGTATAATGGTAGCATTACTACTAGTATTAGTATAACGGTAGTATTACTACTAGTATTAGTATAATGGTAGCATTAGTACTAGTATTAGTATAACAGTAGCATTAGTACTAGTATTAGTATAACGGTAGCATTAGTACTAGTATTAGTATAACGGTAGCATTAGTACTAGTATTAGTATAACGGTAGCCAATGAAAACAATAAGAAAGATCAGCATTTCGCCAGGTCACAACAAAAGGTAACCACAGCAACCCCTGAGAACGCCCTTCATAGCGTTTACAAGCATGGAAATAGTCTGACCAATCACATAACACATCAACTTCCCGTTACAGGAAGCACAAACAGGACCAATCAAAGAAGCTTTGTTGAGTGTCGGGAAGAGAAGCGGGCTGCTGGCTATTTATGGCTGGTCTCTACATTAAAAGGAGTGCCGGTGTGTTTTAAACAGCCTGGTTTCCATGGGGACACGGAGTCGACTCAGTTTGTGTCCTGGGCGGGAAAGGTTTCAGGACCCTGGGGTGTAAGCCTTCCCTGTGGAGCTCTGCTAGCTAAGCAACCCTATAGCAGCTGCTGTCAGCATCCTTAGTACTCACACACACACACACAGTGGATCGATAACACCGCATGACTGTAGGAAAATGGTTGGCAGGAGGACAAACGCACATGCGTGGATGCACACACACAAGCACTAACACACAAATGTGTACACACACTCATCACATTCATCCGCTCCGATCAGACTTAAAATGTGTGAGCGCCTACACACGCACACACGCACACAATGTTTCACTGCAGACAAGGAGCCTTTCAGCTGAGCAGGTATTCTAATCTGTCCCTGCATCAGCCGAACACACACACACACACACACACACACACACACACACACACACAATTCTGCCCTCCCCCCCCAGTGTAATAAAAACCGCTGATGCAACAGAGAGCACAGGGCTAAAACACATCCAACCTGCAGAGACCCTGGCCCAGTTCTCAGAATTAAATGTTATTACTGCAACAGAAGAAAGCCGTCTATTCATTCTGCCGCGCTGTTTCCGATTGGCTGCGACGGGAGGGTGGAGGGCGGGAGGTGGTGATAGGAAGGGTGGGGGGGGTTTAGGGTGGATGTAATCAGGGAGGGGGGTTGCAGTAGCACGGGCTCAGGAGATTTACATCTCCCTCCCTTATGACTCACAAACACACACACAAGAGTAAAGGCCTAGTGTTGTGGTGAATAAGTATGAGAGGAGAGAAGGCTGGCCTTGTTTTTACTGCCCTTTGCCTCAAATCTAATATAACCATATAGGCTAGTATGGGGCATCGTCTCTGCTGTGGCTGATAGAGGAGAGAACATTTCCACAGTCAGGTCACAGGACAACACGAGACCTGTGCTCCACGCAGAGCGTCACTTCAGTTCAGTTAATAGTTCACTACATTTACCTTTAGTTCCCTTCAAATAGAAAAAAATACGGTTCTCATCCCACATCACGCACAACGCAGTTTGAGATGTTGTTTGCTGGCTTTGCTGCCACCTCACCTCCATGATGGGGTTGGAGGCCAGAACCTTCTCCTCCACGTTGGTCTCGCTGGCCGACCCGCTGACCGTGGCGAAGTACCTCATGGCGTACTTAGCCGACACAGTCTTCCCTGCTCCGGACTCACCGCTCACAATGATGGACTGGTTCCTCTCATCCCTTACAGTTGACAGACACAGGAACACGTTTTAGAGGGTTTAGAGCTGTGTGTGTGTGTGTGCGTGCGTGCGTGCGTGCGTGTTACAGATCTGGAAGTTACAGCCAAGCAGGAACCTCCGGTGTTGAGAAGTTAATACAACGGCAAAGTGCCAAAACCTACAGTTTATTGAATGGCCACTTGAGGCTAGCTGCAAAATGGAGTCAATCCCCATAGACTCCAATTATATAATATCTGAGTTTACAGCAGTGTTTTCAGCCTGGTTCAAAATGCTGTTTTTTGTCTCTATAGCTAGTCTCCTTGTTCATGACAACTGTCATTAGGGACAAGTCATTAGTTAATAAAAAGATTAGCCATACATGTATCCCATTATAATGAATAGGGGGGCGTTACAGGCGATACTGCAAAGATGGCGACGGCCAGAGCACGGTGTTGAAGTTCCTGAGAAAAGCTATGGGTGACGTCACGGAGGGTTTGTCCATATATTACAGTGTATGGACACAGCGTGACCCTATTCTCAGTTCACCATGTGTACATTAGTTGGTGTGTGACATGGCAGACACACAGACACATAAACAGATAGACAGGCAGACGGAGAGACTACCAGCAGTCTATTTCTAGTCCAGCTTTGACCTACAAACCCAGCCAAGAGAGAGGACGAGCAACAGCAAAGCTAGAAGTAGGGTTGCTCAGGAAACACACACACACACACACACACACACACACACACACACCATTAAAATGACGTACAATCATTTCTTAATCTATTGAACTCCCAAACCAATTTCAACACACAACACACACGTACACACATGCACACACACACACATGCACACACGCGCACACACACACATGCACACATGCGCACACACACACACACACGCACACACGCACATGGACACACACACGCACCTGGCCATCTGCTTGTAAGCCTCCTCTGCCACAGCAAAGATGTGTGGGTCCATGTCTCCCATGTTCTGACCACTATAGGCGTTAATGATGTCTGATCCGTAGATGGGCAGAGTCTCATAGGGATTGATAGCGACCAGCACAATCCCTGTACCCCAACACACACACACACACACACACACACACACACACACACATAAGACACATGCTATGCACATGCTAAGACTATGCTAGCTAGACTGCAACCATGCAAACTACAATATATTAGGCCTGCTTGTTCATTGAAAAATACAAATTGGTGTTTTGATCTCACCCCCCCTGACCCCTCTCCAAAGTGTTTTGCTTCTCCATTAGGCTTTACATGTAAAGGTTTCAAACAACAAACATGAACATTTTGCCTCAATGCCGCTTCCTGAACTACTCCAAGACCATTAGACTAGACAACCAGACAAGCAGAGCACATTGAGGCCAGTGGGGAGACATGTTCGTGGGAAAAATGTAGGGAGGGAGGGAGGTAGCGCGGGAGTGTGGGCCCACCGCAGTAGGTGTAGATGAGCTTGGAGTCGATGAAGCGGACTTTGAGATTGTGGAGCACGGCCGGCTCGTGGAGGTAACTGAGCGCCGTGAGGTCGTTCTCGCCCACCAGGATGTCCGGGTTCCGCAGGTAGGGCAGGTTCTTTGTCTTGGGGTCCAGCTTGTGCTCGACGGGCTGAGGGAAGGCCATCGACGTCCACAGGGCAGAACGGAGCAAGCATGAAACAAGTGCAGAGATATAGGATTAAGGGGCGTTTAAAGGTATAGTCAGCTATTGCAAGCTAAGTGTAAGCTAATACGCTTTTAGTCAAATTTACAAAATATCTCCTCACATTTCGTTAGGTTACCGTTCTATGTATGTGCTGAGAAAATGATCAAGTACTTCTGCACAGCCCTGGCTCCGTACATAGGAGCATAAACCTGTTGTTAGCAAACACTGCTAACAACAAGAATGCCCTTGGCTTCGCAATATGTTTCAGTGGGTGGGGCGGAGCTTCTAAAGGAAGTATTAGAAGTATCGGAGTTAGCAAGCGCTCTCAAGAATGACTAACTTGAGCTTCTGTATTAGCCTATTGGGAAGCATTTGGTCGTCGATCATTCACATACAGACTCACATCAGATATGACATGTTACTGACTGGTTAATTGAGAGGCTTGGATTGCTTCTACAGCAACAGCGTTTGTTTATTTTTTGCGCTGCATTGTGGGTTGTTTTTGTTTTTATTGTATTCTGCTCTCTTGAAAAGCTTGTTTTACAAAGCATGCTGGTCTGGTTCAATAAAGCTTTTAAAAATGCCTCCAAACTGGGGTGCCGCCACTACTAATGTTTATATTTGAAGATAATACATATCATAATCAATATAGTGTAGTTGTAGCAGAAAAACCAATAGCCAATAACAGGATGCCCTGTGTAGTGCTTTATAGTGCAGAAGAGAGGAAATATATAGAGAGGAAAATCCTGCACACCGTTCCATCTTCCAGTTTGAGCTGCAAGGAGTGGTCGCCATTTTTGTAGTCCTTCGAGAGCTCAGCGGACTTCCAAACCTCCTCTGCATCGGGGATCCAGACCCGAGCAAACTGAAATGAGAGAGAGAGAGAAAGAGAGCAAGGAAGCAAGTGAGCAATCACCAAAAGGAAGATAACATAATCACCGAGCAGGAACCTCTGGTGCTGAAAAATGAATCCAACTCTGTAAGTCCCAAAAGCTGCAGTTCCTCGAATCGTCACTTGAGGCTGGCTCCAAAAGGATATATAACCCCTATGGGGTAATCTGGTGACCGCAGACAACAGTGGAATAACACAAGAGCGATAACAGTCACATGGCTCAGGAATCCATCTCTTTCCCCACGCATATGCACACGCGCATGAGAACCAGATCCTTCATGCTCAAGAGTTTCCACCCTGCTGTGAGCATGGAACTATATGGCCGTGAGTGTGAGTCAGTGGCCTCTACTGTAAGGTCCAAATCTCCTTGTCTGCCAGAGCTGCATACAGGTCAACACGTACAGTGTGCATTACAGATTCATTTGGCATAGTTCAGCCGTACAACTTTATAGTAAAGTATATGGAGTTATTATTATACATTGCCCTGTGCTGCTGTAACCAACCTGAAATTCTCTTACAGGGGATTAATAAAGGAACATCTTATCTTATCTTTATTATATCAGTTTGCAAGTTTGATATTTTTCTTGTAAACAATGTAACCCAAGTGGGTTTTATGTATTTTAAGTAAGTATTGGTCAAAATGTATATATGCCTGTTAAAATGATAGCTAGATGTTACCAGATGATGTTCACAGATGTTGCTCATTTCATCTGCAATATAGAAGATTTGATTGGCCCATGTTTGATTACAATCCAGAAAATGCACCTAAGTATATCTAATCATCACCAAATGGCCAATCAGAGCATATCACAATGACACAAGTTAAAAGTGACAGAGTTTAAGATCAAGTAAGATCACCCTGAACCATAACTGAGCTTATTAACTGAGCATCTTATGGTTCCTTCTTGAGCTCTGAGCTCTAAATAAGTCAGACCACAAGTCAGACCTGAAGCATGCGGCACTGACCGAACGCCAAGGCCTTCCAGAATAGTCCAGCCACAACCACACTTCAGGGTACATCCTCTGAAATAGGCACGGCTGGCTTTGTTGCATAAACTGCTGACTGTGATGTCACACAGGGCCAAAAGAAAGAAGGCATTGTAGAACAACACCACGGAGGATAATTTGTTCAATTTGATTATGTTCTCCATCGTCAGCTACTAGCTGACCCATGACATCACAGTCACTTGAGAAAAAAAAGATATATATATATATATAGAGAGAGAGAGAGAGAGAGAGAGAGAGAGAGAGAGAGAGAAACAACTAATTACAGCAGATTTTGTTATGATATGATATAAAATAGAGAACAGGCCTACGTCGGTTTTCTGAGGTTTCGGAAAGTGGTCTATTTGTGAACGCGCCTGTGTACTTTGACCTGACAAGGTCACATCTAGGTTTCATATTATCTCAATGGTATAGGGAATGAATGCTTACTACAGTATATACCTGTCATAACCATTGCTACCTCCTGTGTCTGTATTGCTCCTCCTTTCTCCATCTCTCCCTACACCAATGATTTGACGCTCGTCCATCAGTTTGACTTTTCAGATTTCACAGAGGAGAGTGTCTCAGAACTCAGGCGCCTAGCAACGGAAAAACGAAGAAAAGATGAGCAGCACAGATTAGAAATAGTGCGTGTTGAGCACTGTATTGAGGAATGACTGCAGTGCATACTTCCAGATCCACATAAGCACACACGTGTACACAACACACACGCACAGACACACACACACCAACGCACGCGCACACATACGCGCGCGGGCACAAACTCACCCCCCCACACACACACACACACGTGCGCTCACACCAGCGTGCTGTCAAGCACGATTACTCTTGAGTATAAATGTGCTTGTGATCTACTCAATGCCCCCACTGTCTTCCTTCTCAGTCAGTTGAAGCGTTTATAAAACTACATTTACTGAGCTGTTTCCATGGCGTTTGACAAAGAGATGGAGGGAACACTGTCATGGAGTGGAAGCAGAATTGAGATATATATATAGACTGGTGAATTCCTTGAGGACCAGAGGAGAGATGAAGGGCAATATAGAGACAATAGCTCTCACACACACACACGCGCACACGCATGCAAACACACGCACCCACACACCACATTGGGTAAAGCAGTCAAATCTGAATAAACATAATGAGTCAGTCTGAGGATACCACTCTGTCTCTCATAGATGGATAAATGAATAGATGGGTAGATGGATGGATGAAATTTGGAGGAGAAAGTTGAGCTATCATTTTGGCATCTCCATATTCAGAGGTGAACAAACCCGTGCGCTGCTTACTGTACGTGAGGCTATGACAGGTTGCACTGAAAGTAAAAGGCTTTATGTTTGACGCCCTGCTAAATGAGTTGGATCTCAGCGCATCTCTTCTCTGAAGTAGTTACAATGAAGAGAAGGACCTGTGATGGGCTGTCTAGGGGTGTGATTTGACGCACATCTGCTTCGAGCAGCATCGCAGAACAGTGTGCTATGAGCTGCAGTACAATAAACACTGTTCATGTGCATGTAACGTCAATTCCTTTAATGTTTGCAATGTTAAGCACTCAGACAGACAGCTGGCCCACAGACCCGAGTGATACATTAGTCCAATTCATGATATCACAGGAAATCTCTTTTAAACATGATATTTTGGTAATGTGCTTCAATAGAAAATGTACAGTGGATGATCTTTGCTCTCTGGTCTCTACATATGATGTCTGATTGAGCTATAGGAAAGCTGATCATTGAACATAGGCAACCAGGGCTAACAAACGGAACAAAGAACATCACAACTGGATTAAACTCACTCACAATTGTCTTAATGCTAATAATATGATTCAATTTACAGTAGCTAGACCTCTATACAGTATCATAACGTGTGCATGCTAGTTTCAAAGCTATTGCAGTGATTAGTACCACTAGACAAATATTAAAACTATGTAATACCACCTAGTACTACTGCAGTGATTGCAAACTACTCACAAAATCACTTGAAGGCCTTCTATGACGTCACTGCTCGGCAGTACTTAAAATAGTACTTATGCAGCTGTTGCTAATCAATTAACATTTGCACATCCATCTGCCCCCCCCCCCACCCACCCCTCCCCCCTCCCCTCTATCTAGCTATCTATACAGTATCTGCCTCTATCCATCATATCACATCATTGAGTATGCAAGATGAAGAAATGGGAGGTATTTAAGCATTGCACAGAAAGATAACCATACGTGCCAAATAAAGTCATAACCTGGGTGACAAGTGACATTGACAACCAAAAATATGTGGTCATATCATAACCAATTAAGGACGATGACGAGGTTGTGGAATAATGACATGCAGTGGATATTTGTAATGTGCGAGTGCCATAATTAACTAGAACTGAACAATGCTATTCTGTTTCAACTGAACATCTTTTAATGTTTCCATTGTGAATCTATTCATTTTGCAGCATACATATTCAACCTTAGGTGACATTGAGTAGGAGGGATACCAAGGCTGGGGCGGTGAGCTGGGGCGGCTAGCTGTAATGTTTACCAAGCTACCAAAAGTCAACTGCTGATTAACGGGATGTACCCCTGAAGATACTCTCAACATTTAATGCTAGTGTGAACTCACTCTTGCCCGGTGTGACTAAAACCTCTTGATGTTGCCTGTGCACAACGTCAAGTCATATCATGGCACACTATACCTGAAATAGAACATTATTAAGATCCTTTGAACATGTATTCTCTAATTAAAAGAAAATGTTACTGTCACATACATGTAGTGAAATTCATTCTCTGAATTTAACCCATCCCTCAATGGAGCAGTGGGCAGCCGCTGTGCAGCGCATGAAGACCAACTCCAGATTGAAGCCAGTGTCACTGGTCAAATGGCACTGAATGGAGAGTTGTGGGGGAAACTGGAGCACCCGGAGGAAACCCATTCAGACAAGGGAAGAACATGCAAATTCCACACAGAAAGGCCGGGAAGACCTGGGTTCAAACCCGGGACCTTGCTGCGAGGCCACAGTGCTGTCCACTGGGAAACGCTATGTTCTGTTCCACAACGGTTAACATTATATTATTTATTTGGGCAAATACATTCCTGTGTGATGCTTAAACTCAACTATATTATATCATTGACAATGCAGAACATATATTAGCGGAGATATACTGTATAACACCATAGAGTTAATAGCCACACAGCAGAATAGACCAGGATTGGCAATGATTAATAATCATTCATGTTTTTGAATATAGCTCCAAACATTACAGTAATGATAATTCCACAATGTTGGTAATATTCAGTGAATATTCAATTTAACCTCAATCAAAAAAGTTTAGCAAGAAATGTATTTTAAACTAGATTAGACAGATCTATAAGTCTGATGTGTCTAGCTTGCTGCAATTTAACAGCATAGTGGTTGGTCTACTACCAGAATGTATTCCAAGTGAAGCTAGCCAAACTCCCAAACCATAATCACATGACTCAACTCATGTGACAATCTGCTGTTTTCCTCTTCAGCTGAGCAGACAGAGTTATACATGGACTTAAGGATTTCAGTGTTTGGCAGTTAGTTAGGAAGAGGCTATGTTAATCTTACTAGAGCCAATGTTTTTAATCTTACTATACCTATGGCCATACTTCCAATAAGAGCACAGTCAATCACATAATTCAGACGTCATCCGGCAGTGCAGACAGCAGTACAGATCGATACAGGACAATATGGCAGAATACAAGCTTTAACATGTGGTCATAACACTGATTCTCTTCTTAATTATTTCCATTATTTATTTCACACTTAAATTGTAATTCATTGACTGTTGAATTTCCATGCTGCTGCTACCTTTTCCTTTGCCAATCAAACAAAACATCTCACTTCCATTTAAGTGTTACAGCATAAATTAATAGTATAGTATAGTTGCAGCACTCTGAAGCTGTGCCACTGTCAGTGACAGGATGCTCTCTTCTAGAATATGTTAAGGTAAGACTGGTGTGCCACAGCTAGGTCTCAATTATCCTAAAGAAAGCAATTAACCAACTCCCAATATGAGCATTTGGGGTCTGGGGTCTGATAGAAAGCTACAGAACTTACTTCTATAAACATAAATTGCAGCTCCTGGTTCATGTCGGCTCCTGAGCAGTTCCTATCTCATGCTACTGGTCTTCTGAAGCCTCTAGCCACACACGGCGCAAAACCAGAGAACTTGACCAACAATATTCCGAGCCCCAGAACTTCCTGGCAGATAAAACCATCTCGTTGTGTCTCCTACAGACGCAGTGGCGTTCACTGGCGTTCTCCTCCGATTCTTACTAGACTGGCCGACCATGCTGTCTGTCAAACACTGGATCTCCCGCCCATAATCACATGACATTTGTGGCAGAATCAGACTGGCCTCACATGAATAGAGAAGAACAGAACATTCCCACAAGACCTCCATGCTTCAACAAACAGCAATGTTTTTATGAG
Organism: Forbesichthys agassizii; assembly: GCA_026546735.1. NCBI lineage: Eukaryota > Metazoa > Chordata > Actinopteri > Percopsiformes > Amblyopsidae > Forbesichthys > Forbesichthys agassizii. The sequence continues at coordinate 2,889 of JAODLL010059081.1, read as the reverse complement.
ACGTCAGCTGACTACACTTCTCTTATGGGATTAATCCAGCCTCCAAATTGTGTGAAAGCATATTCAGAAATATACTGAGATAACAACGCTACAATGGTATTTTGCAGTGTCTTTTTGTGTCAAAGTAGAACAACAACGTTTTATTTCCAGGATCACAACATTTGGATTATGTCGGTCTGCATTTGTGCGTTCGGCTTTAGGGACCAAACTGCATGTGTGAGATGACATGGCTACACAATGGCCTTAACCAGGTTATTGTGGCAATCAAGAAGTGCACATGGTCTCCATTAGCTCCAAAGGAAAGAAAAACACGTTATGTAAATATTCACCACATTATTAATAGGACACCTATTGTGACTTTTGTGTGTTTTTATTCTTCTATGATTCCTGAGCCAAATATAGAGCACAACACCATATCTGGAGTAGTTGATCATAACCATGACACATTTTGTGTAACATATGAGCCATTGTTATTTGTAATGTGAAACATGCACTGACATCTAGTCTCACGGCACTGACATCCAGACAAGGGTATTTTAATGCTATTACGCTAATGTTAAAAATGCTACCAAGTGTGGTACAGCATGGGAACAGACTAGAATACAAGATTGACTTTCATATAGACAACTAATCATTTTGGTGGCATCATCTGGTCAGTGTGTTCAATTTTGAAAGATTTTATATAAATTTGAATTTCAACAGACCATTTAATAAATATGCAATGTGTCAATTTATCATTGTACAGTATTAATTGTACATTTATTTTTATGTAATGGTAGTGAGGCAGAAAACAGTCCCATGTGCAACTATTCCCTGTGTCCCACTCTAACAATGGCAGGAAATAAACAAACATCATTCAATCCAAAAGGCTAGCATATGTTCTGTTGTTAGTTTAGCAATCAGAAAGTTAAACAAATTAAAAGTTTAAACTATTGCCAAAGATATAGACAGTATGCATCTTGAAAAACAGCTTGAAGAAACAAACTGTATCTTATTATTTCGCCTATATGTCATTCACTTTTTTACTTAAAAAGAACAACTTTATAATAATAATAATAATAATAATAATAATAATAATAATAATAAATATAAATAAAATAAAAAGATATGTATATACACAGTATATATATACAAATCTCAACCTAGCTAAAAAATCCAGCATAAACCATCATGAATTCCATGCTGGTCTAGGCTGGTCCATACTGTTAGTGCTGGCCTAGCTAGTTTACCAGCACACCAGCAAACAGCATGGGCTGCAGGGGTACCAGCAAACCAGCATTGAATGCTGGTTCCCACATGCAAAACATACCTTATGCTGGTGACCGACAATGCTGGATTTTTTAGAAGGGCAGTGGTACAAGGTACTCATAAAAGCAATGTAGGAACATCAATAATCACAAATAAAAAGTGATAGAGCAACAACTAAAAGGTTATTTTAAAACTAATATGTTCTGTTAAATAAAAAGGTGTTTGAACTATAGTCTCAATAGTCTCAATAGTCTGCAGTGCCCTCAGTAAATTGAAGAGGGTTTCCCAGATCCAAGGAGCGGCGAAATAAGCTTTGGTCAGATTTTTCTATTGACATTTCATGCTTCTATTACATCAGCTCCATCCGCAAATCTTTTAAGAAACTTTGGTCCAGTGCTCCGTCCCCATTACAATGCCCTGTGCCTCTTCATTCTCAGTGTCTTCATAGAAAAATATGGAAGAAAGAAAACATCAAATAAAACTTGTAATAATGTTTGCCCTGACTTCCAGTATTCTGGGCAAATTCAGTGTGCTTCCAAAAAAGTTGCTGCTGGTGCACAGCATGACAAAGCCAAATAACCATTGATGTAGCTTTCCTCAGTTTCCCGTTGCCATGCTTAATATTTTTTCCCTGTTAGTCAAATTAAAATGTTATTTTCTTCTACTACAATATCTTTGGTATCAAAGTGTTCACAATTGGCCTAATGAAAGCCTTATAAAAGCATTCATAAACATTCCAGTGTTTGTTTTAAAGTTCTGGGGTTATCAGATTTACAATCAAAGAAACCCAACAGTTTTGTACTGTTGCTTCATCCTGTCACCAGAAAGCTCGGCCTTCACCCCTGAATCACCTCCTTTAACATTGACATTCTAGATTGGAGCAGGCCGAGTCCACAGCATGTAGGTATGAGTTTGAAAGAAGTATTTATGGGGAGTTGTGAGTGTGTGTTTGCCAGTTGACCAAGCAGCCCTCAGCACTCCTTAAGGTTATATGAGGCTGACGCATAAAGAATGGCACATTCTCCACCGGCACATCGCAAAGAGAAATATCATCAGAGGCCTAACTTAAAGACTATCTGTGTTATTCAGGGCAGACCATTAACAACTTAACGTCCAGCATTTGCGACAGGCACAATCTCTAGTCACTTCATTTCAAGTAAATGTTTTTTGCCTCCAAAAAATAAGATACCATTAATTAACAGCCATAACCAGAATATACAGGACAATATACAGGACAACCTCAATCACACATTTAAAATATAACCTCTCTCTGTCTTATTATCTAAGTCATGAGTGTGTTTTTTAAAGAAGCATGTGGTTCACTCAATAATATATTCTGACCTGATGTGATCCAGGAGTACAGTGGAGAGAAAACGTATTAGGTAGATCGAATACCACAGATAGGGTGGCATATAGAGGTATGTTTTGTGTGTGTGCGCGCGCCCGTGTGTGTGTGTGTGTGTGTGTGTGTGTGCATGTGTGTGTGAGAAATGGTGCGCATGACACTGAAGGTTGCATGGTAATGAGAAGTGCTAAATAGAGGGGAGGAATTATAGGAGCAGACGACCTACAGGCGCGCGCGCGCACACACACACACACACACACACACACACACACACACACACACACACACAATCACAA
>JAODLL010059071.1:0-18174 GCA_026546735.1 Forbesichthys agassizii | reverse complement strand
TAATAATCATAAAGGTGACTAACGGCCTATAGGAGTAAATACTCATATAAACGTAGTGGTGCCCCCTTTATTCCATAAAATTAAGAAATATGAATTATGAAAAATATCCAAAACTCGTAGGTTCAATACGCTACAATTGCTATTACTTCTATGAAACATGCAGCATTACCTTTGCATTATCATAAGTTAACACAAGGACATTTAGCTGAGCTAGTAGCCTAGTAGCACTGCCATGCATGTGTCTAGTGGGTGACATGTATGCTGCCTGTTGTTCCAGTAACAGAGAAACTGCATGTGGTACATTCAGTATCAACTCACGATAGAGCACCAGAGGTCTTGGACACTGGACTGCCATTGCAGCCGCAATGACAGCTTGTAAACACATAGGCATAGACATTGCAACATTGTCTAATTTACTACTGTAATAAGCCACAGGTTTTTTTTGTTTGTGGCTTAACCTTTGCGTCACTAGTGAAGCCATATGACCGTTCCTGCAGTCGAGTTTGGATAAACGGCTTGTCATCATTTGGTAACGCATAATTTGCTACGGGAGCTGATGAATTTAGTTTGGTACAGAATACATTTTGTGACTATACCAGAATTTAGCAAGGTGACCTTTCTTCCCACAATTAAACCATTCACGTGTTTCCTCCCCACTGATCTGTTTGGTTTCGCTGGCTGCACTCCTCCCATTGGAATACCTCTGCTTGGGTCTTTGACTCTGGTAAAGAATTTCAGGTTGTTCAGGGGTTAATTCATCAATTACATATGCTGCCGTCTGCTTTTGCTTGTTCTTATTTTGCAAATAGCTTATCAGCATATGTCTGGTATAGCCAAAGTTTCTCCCTTAAGAAACCTTTCCCATATAAGGTGAGTTCTTGCATAACTTTGAATAGGTGCCTTTAAACCTCCGATGAAGGCTGTGTTAAGTAATTCTGTGTATGTCTCTCCCTCCTTTGGCTCTGGATGTGCCTCAAGCTGAGTGCACCCTAGGATTTTGCTTTAATTAGCCCTTCCCCTGGCATTTTTTGGTAATGCTGTCCAGAGGCGCGGGAAGGTGGGTGCTAAGGGCGCTGCAGCACCCCCAACTTTTGTTTGGCTGGAGCTGTAGTGCAAAGTCGTATAGGCCCGTGTCCACATAGGGCTTTTTTTCTGAGCGCCAGCATATTTTTTCAATTTGTCCCAATAAGGATAGACCGTGTGTGACTGCACACAGCAGTCAAGAGAAAAAGCTATTTTTTCAGAGCGCTCCGCCTTTTATGTGCGGCAGATCTGAGCAGTTGAAAATATCGTAACTTTTCAGTAAGGCGCTGGTGTCATCAATGCAGCTTTTTTTTCAGCCAACTAAACGTGGTAACCAAGAAAACATTTACGAAGTCAAATTGAGGGAGACGAGGGGAGAAGCTAATTTTGGCCGTAGCCTGTCTATCTGAGCTGTGTTGACATCTCACTATCACAACAGGGAAATAAAATCGAATGTGTATCAGCATATATTGTTCACATTAAATGTTTCTTGTGCTTTTATCACCATACAGAATTGTTTTAGCTTGCATACATCTCATTTCCAGCACCCCTAAGTGAAATTGTCTTCCCGCGCTGCTGATGCGGTCTGGGAATGGCATCAGGAGCACAACCACCTTTAAAGGTGGCGCTATGGGCTGCCTTACTTACTTATCTCTCCCTTTCTGCTCTCGGCCCCACCTTTGCGTTCACTGTTCTTTTAAATCCCCTAAAAACAATATTTGCAACAGTTGTCCCATAATCAGAACTTTTACCGCAATGTATACTGTAACTTTACAATTGTATTTACTCTTTAATTTATACAGAGTAATTTAGTTCTCCTGGGAAATATTATTTTGAGAGCTTCCTAAATAGGCTGTTTGCAACACTGCATTCACAAACCCATTAATCAACAAACTAGACACAAATACACAGACAATACACAATACCACCAAAACACACACTTGCTTGTGAGTTATACAAATTCATTGAGCAACAAAATAGAGACAAACTACAATCCTACCAAAACACACTTGCTTAGGAGTTAGAATTTATCATAAACTCAAACACAAATAGATGTAGCCCTCCGCAAGACTTTTCATGGAGAGAACCCCCATTATCTACTTTTTCAAGACAACCTTCGGGCAATACAGATAATATCAAGTATTATCTCATCTGGGAATGACCCAGGCATGTATACACAAGTCACCCAAAAAAAAAAACCTAAATCTTGAATAAAAGTCAACTGACCTGCTGGCGATGAATTCATCATTCCCATTAGATCGACTGGCCTGTATTTGCATTCAATTCAGAACGCAGGTCTTTGATGAGAGAGAGAGATCAGAGATGCCCTCTTTGCACGCTGTCAGTCTTCCGAATGGGACTCTGGGCAGAGATATTGAATCCGGCTCGAAAGACTAAGTTGTTGGGTCTGTTAATTCTGATACTCCCTGGGGAGGCTCAGCCGAGAAGTTTGTAAGGCTTCCCAGGTATCCGAAGGTCACAGCTTCAGAAGTAATTAAACACCAAATAATATAATATGTTAAATTCAGAACCCCAAGCTCTCCTGAGAGAGTCTCAGCAAAGAAGGTTGTAAGGTTTCTTGGTATCTAAAGGTCACGGCTTAGAAGTAGTAATTAAGTCATTAACACCATAAAACAGCCAGGTCCGTTTAAGAGATTTATTCAAGAGAGATCTAACTTACAGAGTAAGATGTTCATTTTATTATGTTCTTCCCTCATAAGGTGGAGACATGTTATCACACATTTCTTCCTTGGGAGTAGAAAATGCACACTCGGTATCATATATTGTAGCATTCATACAGTACTTTCTTTCATGCGTTCAGTAGTCCAGTGTTCCCAGGCTTCACTAACTAGGCCTTGAACAACATCTGGTTACATGGTCTCACTAATATAACTATACTGGTGTGTGTTTAATATAGGATATAATGATTAACAGTAATTATTAAAAGAAATACATTTGTGTTTAACATAAGCATAAGATATATATTGATTAACATAATAAAAGAAAATAAACAGAAAATTTAAAAAAAGAAATACGTGGAAAATAAGATTTCCCCAACACCAAGTCTCATTATGGCTCCTACAATCAGAAAAAGGAATTACGGTTTGTAAATTGGCATTACTTCTATTAAACATGCATTTCCTTTGCATTATCATAAGTTAACACAAGGACATTTAGCTGAGTTAGTAGCCTATTCACACACTTGTTTCCATGTGCCACACTACATGTGTTTACACATGGCTGCTATGTGAACGTCCTCATTTCTACTCATCCCCGCGGTCTGGTTTCTCCATCCACATTGACATGAGGTGTGGGGCGAGCATCCATGCCAGTGCAGCAACAGTGCCATCTTCAGTCAGGGGTGTCACAGCCCTGCTTCTAGAATCTGGAAACAGGGTATCTCAAAGGATGTCTGGAATAGAAGACTTCAATAAGGAAAGGAACAATGTCATCCTGTGTATCACACAAATGGAGTATAAATTCAAAGGCTGCCAGGACACCATGCACACTCTCTGGCAGGAGAATAAGGAGCTGAAGAGGCAGCTCCACCAGGCCCAGTTGCAATTTCAAAGACTGGTGGAGTGGAGGTAACAACAACTACGAGCTGGGATTCAAGAGCTCACTTCTCAGGAGCCTGCATAGGTGGAGGAGCAACAAACCATTAATACCAACCCGACCCTCTAACCATATCAACCCAACCGACCATCTAACCATAACCTCCAACTAGCCCGTTCACCGATTAACAAAATACCCCCCCACCCCAAACAAATTAAATATGACCGGTGATGGGGATCCAGCCAAAATAAAAATAAGGTAGGGACTAACTCTGGGCCAACCACATCATGGGCCGTTGGACCCAGAGCTGCCCCCTAAACTACCAAAACATAATCTCCCCGTAAACTGACCAAAAACAAGCCTCGAAAACTGGACTACCGGATCTACCATCTAAAAGAACAAAGGTTAACAAATCATGACAAAACATCACCAAACAAAATCCCGGACGAGCCCCCTTGTTACGGCCTGGCTCACGGGCCATAAACCAAACAAACCAAACTAACAGAATAACACAGAATGAGGTGTGAAAGTCTGTAGGTATGTACTGAATATGTGTTGCATGCTAACCAAAAACCAACACACAGAATGTGTGGTGCCAGGATGGTCACACCCCAGTATGCTGTATAATATATATAGTATAGTATATAATTTACCTGCTCAGGTGCCCTTAATCAGCCTAATTAGGACCTTTACAGCAACTACAGACCACAGGCCTGCTAAAGCAAAGCAGGGCCGTGCCAAGCGTAAGAAGCAAAGGAAAGTTGCCCATACAAAGGCACAGTAGGCTTGTTTGTAAATGGATGGATGCAAATGGAGGAAACAATTGAAAATTAATATTGGGGGTGGGAGGGCTTGCTGTAAGATCTAGATTTGTTCTGGCCTAAAGGAATATAGCTCTCCCACTCTGGAGGATGAGAATGCAGTTAAAGTAGATGAAAGTATTTATTTGTTATCTCAGGTGAGCTAATTGTTCTTGGGAAGAGATGGTCAGGGTCTCTCCTGCCATTGTCCTCCTGAGTCTGTTTGACATTTTATTTTAAAAAAATTATTTTGATCATTTAAGAGGTAATTTAAATAATATTGTCATTTTTAGTTGAATTTAGCTGAATTATACACATAATTACTTTATTTACAGTAGTATAATTATCTTATCTGCATATTGTCTTGTGGAATGTCAACATCTAATCTGAAAAGGATTTTGAATATGGTAGCCATTTATTTAGTGAGCATCACTTAGCCTACCTGCATGAATAGCCAGAACATAAGCCTGGTCTGAAAGAAGACACAATATTCACTATAAATACTAATATTTGTCAGTTTGTGGTATTGGCATGCCTTTTATTTAACCCGTTTGTGGTGTTAAAGTTTTTGTTACTCAGCTGATGTTTGCTGTTTGGTGGACCCACAGCATTATTGGGCTTTTAAATCAATACAACAATGTATGTACAAATATTTTATCATGTAAACTTTATCCCAATTACAAGCAAAGACAGCATATATATAGTTAATATTTACAATTGACCTCTGTTAGATCATAAATACAAATACTAGTGCTATCTGTTTACTGTAATCAAACATCATGGCTGGAAAAACATGTACATTTTGAACAAATAAAGACATTGAACACATACGTCAGTGAAAAAAACAACTGACGTATAGCAACAACATAAGCCCACACTGACCAGATACAGCATCCATATTGGTCACCCCACATCAGCCCCACTGAACACATGTAAACTGTAGCCTACGCAGCACATATGTGGCAGAGCTTCACTGTATGCGTGTTGCATATGTATATGTTGCACGTGCTGCATGTATGCTGTGTCTTTCTGTCCATCTTGGGTCCACACATCTCACAGCGCTTCCTTTTGTTGCCACTGGCCCCAGCCTAAAATGAGAGAAAAAATAAAATCATCTCTGTTCCTCCGTTTCTCTCTCACACACGCTCGCACACAATGGTTGGTCAAGGTAAGAAAGTCAGACCTGTAATAGCATCTCACTTACTGTGGATCGGGCAGTAGGGGCACCAGCATCCTCCTCCTTAATCCTTCTGATGATGGCGGCAGAAGCTAGGCTTCTTGGGAAATGTTGTCTTCTCTGGATTTGAGGTCTCACCAACACCTTGCCCAGCTCCTCGAGAAAGAGCCGTCTCCTCTGGCGCTTACCTTTGTTCCAGTCTGGGTTTAACGCTGTCCAGATGACAAATGCATTGAAGGCTGAGATGTCCAAGATATTGAAAAACATCAGCAGTGGCCAGCGTAGGGTTTTCATTTTGCAGCTGTAGCCAGTCACCAGCTTGTCCATGTTGTCCACGCCTCCTTTTGTGGCATTGTAATCCATGACCATTTCTGGCTTCCTATGGTCCTGACCGCACAGTGTCCCGTGGCCGTCCCTGTGCAACGTGCTCATGATAACCATGTGTTTGCCTCGTTTTGGCACATAGGACACCAAGGACGTGTCTGCCGTGAACCCAAACTCGGATGAGTTGACCGGCCTGCTCTTTGTACTCAGCAGCTGAGGTGGGAGCTCCAGCTCGTTTCTTCGCACGGCCCCTACCATCGTCAGCTTCCTCTTCAGGAGCTCCTGCCCCAGCTTGTGTGAAGTGAACGAGCTCCCGCACGTGATGTTGCGTCCACTGAGTCCCTGCGTCAGGTCCCGGACAACTCTCAACCCTCGCTCCGTCTGCTCGGGAGCTCCTTCCTTTTTTGGCTTCCCTGTGTACACTTGCAAGTTCCACGCATATGACGACAAGGCGTCACAGGCAGCCCAGATCTTGATTCCGTATTTCGCGGGTTTAGAAGGCATGTGCTGCCTGAAGGGGCAGCGGCCCCCACATGGTACGAGCTGCTCATCAACACTGACATCAGGGCCGGGGTTGTAAAACAGGGAGAGGCGGTGAACCCACTTGTCCCACACTGTCCTGATGGCAGCTAGCTCGTCTCTCTGCCGCCGCGCTGGTCTATCGTCTCGGTTATCGAAGCGAAGAATCCTGGAAATAATGTGAAAGTTTTTCAGAGACATTGTGGCACGGAAAAGTTCTCTGCCAGTTTCTGCATCCCACAGGGAATCTGTGGATTCCCCTTTGGATCTGAAAACTCCAGCAAGGATAAGAAGCCCAAAGTACGCACATAAATGAGTATGGTCCATGTCCTTCCACCCCTCTCCAAAAACACACCTTCCCTCTAAATTAGTGCAGTCCAGAATAATATTCTGGATGTCATCTGGGAGGAAAAGTTCAAAAGAAGACTCGATGTCCTGCACCTGAGTAACTGCCATCCGCGTTGGCCCTGCTTGCATCTTCATCACATTAGCAGCCCTCGAGGGTGACTCTCTCTTTGGGAAAGGAGACCATTCGATTGCACCATTTTTTGACATCCATATTTCGCCACTTGCTGGCTGCTGATGGGCTGACAAGCTAGTTATGTGGCCGGCTGTTGAGGGGGATCCTAAGGCTGTCTGGAGACGAGTTTGTTTTGGAGCTGGCTCAAGGTAAATTTCATCCTCTTCCTCTTCACTGTCAGACTCAGAATGTCCAGAAACATGATCTTCAATTTCGGAAATATCTTCTTCCCAATCTTCTTCCTCTTCAAATATCTCGACGGACCTCTGAGAACAGTTCCTTTCCGTCATCTTGATCGACTGTGGTGCAGAGCCACACAGGCAATGCTATTGCATTCAGTGTGTCCGCCCCCAATTTGCAGGTGGGAGAAAGTGGGAGAAAATATAAGATTATGGTTCCAACAATACCATAATGTGCCGGGATATATGGGAGCAGACATGACTTGGGGCTTGAAATGTAATAATCTTGTGTGAATAGGAGTAGAAAGTAAAAACACACACATACATGCATACACACACACACACCAACTTGTGGTAGTCTGAGACACACTAGTGTCTGTGAGAGGGTTAATCTGCCCCATTTTGCCTTGTAACCAGGTTATAGCCTATGTAGGCTATTTAGGATATCTCCAATTTTCCAAAATGCCCTCTTTGCCATCTTAAATTCTAAGTAATAAAATCCAAAATGAATGGACAGTATGCTATTTCAGAGTATAAGGCTCTAGTTCAAAATAGTTTATTGAGTTAGGCTACGGTTTTGGTAGGCTATACCGTTCTTTAAACAGCGGCCATTAAATTAACGTCCACCTCATCAACAACTATGCTTATCAAACCACACACATCATGTAATTAACATCACATTTGATAAATAATGTTTTAATAAAATAGAAAATGTAATTTGTTTATCTCATACCTGGTTTCAAGTGGTCGCTATTCAGCAAATGCTCGTAGCTTATATCGCTTCCAGGGCAACAATGGTGGGATACATTAGCCTCGCGAGAACTTCCTGATCTCGCGAGCTTCAGTTTAATTCAATTACACTTCATCATGTCAGGTTAGGGATAGACAATTACTCCCAGCTCATTTTTTGGGTAAGGTTTACACCTGGCTAGTGGTGGGATGGGGTGAGAAAAATGCAAGGCTACTTAGAATCCCACCATTGGGTTAACATGATCATATATCTAGCTCTAGGTAGGCCTACTGTATGCAAAGCCCAGTCAAGGAATATGCACTGAAAAAAACAATTGCCTACTTTTAATTAGGCTATCTCTGTATGTTCAATGTGTAATTTTATTCAATTAGCTTTTACTTTGGTAAAATGTCAAGCTGGCCCAGAGGTAACCTAATCAATCATCAACCAAGTAGATTATTTTCATAAAAACACATTCAAAGGGCGTTATTTATTGGACAAAGTGGATATTGAACAGTTTCGGGCATTACTGTATTCCTCTCTAACCTAGTAAGCATTGGTAGAGCAATGTAAACCTTGTTTTCATAAACATTTGCAATAGTTTCTCAATGAAAATTAACTGATTTATTGTTCTAGAATCTATCCTATAGTAAATATAATTTGTGTGGTTTATTTTGAAACTTTAGGGCAATTTGAACAAAAATGTGACGAAACACAAGCGTGTCTGGAAGGTCCTTGGTTTAAACCAATCTTGAGACTTTGTGTGTGAAGTATGCTCATGTTCATCTTGGTTTCCACTACCCCACAAGACCTCATGTGAGTGAGGGTAATATACTAAACACCTTCCATAGCCTCTGACCAAGGACCTGGCCTCAGAAAGGGAGTTGGAAGCTGGGTGCTGCACATGGCTCCTATGTAGTTAGGAGGGGTCAAATACAGAAGACAAAATCTAACACAACAGAAAGGTACAGTAAAACATTGTGTGATAAAGCAAGTGGTTGAATGTGCAGATTTTGGACCTTTCTCCTCAACACATGTGAATGTCCAAGCACTAGAGGCATACGGAATGCATGTTTTACACCACTGATCTAGGTTCCCTATAAATGAGCAAGCAAGGTAAAGTCACTACAAAGTGCAGCAGTTTTTTTCAATTCAAACTCCAATCCTAATATTTCCATGGTGAGCCACAATTAGCAAAAATACAAAAGAAAAGGTTATGGCGTTTGGCATAACGGTGGAGGTTCACAGTATTTACAAAGTATTAAGATGTTCCTTGTATGGGTTGTGTAGAATGGAAGTGCAGCTCTATTGCTGGGGGACCCTCTCCCAGTCCCCCTGCTCAGTCCTACGGTACAACTGGGGTTGCCCGCCAACAAACAAGCTGCCAGAGTTAGGGTGCTGTAAAAGAAACTGAATGGTGGACTTCATGTGCTGGACAAAGTGTGGTTGCTCCGCCATTGGAGAAGTGGACAGGTACTGGAAGGGGACAGAGGATACGTGCATTCAGATACGGCACCTTAAAAATGTCATGTGAATATCTTGATCTCTACACTGACAATGTAAAGACCCCGGCATACTACCAAATGTGTGAACTTGCGCAATGCGGACGAGCGTTTGGGCTGTTCAGGCATATTTTACGTGAACACGCCGGCTATTTCTGTATACAAAAAATCTTGCTTTTGGAATTAGTGATATTTATAACTACTATTTTTATGTGCACACATTGTTTCACGTGAACAATATTGTTGTAATTAAGATATTCGCTGGAAATCAATAATTTTTTACATGAATAGAACACTCATTTGTGAGCTTATTAGGACAGAACAATGAATTATGCGTGACAATATTTACATCACGCACACAGTCCACAGACCTCTGCGTTATGCCTGGGTCTTCAGATGAGTGTAAAGCAGCAATATGATTGCAATCCAAATATGCAGTAACTGTCCTTACCTGTAAAATAGTGGCATCATCTTGTGACAACCAGAAGGCAATGTCCAGGTTAGGAGACCATTTGCAGGGACCAATTTTGACAAGGCCATGGCTCGAATCATATATGTTAGCCATCTTTAGGAGAGAAACATATTTACAGATTATATTTAGTTTCAAACTAGTCTGCACCTTCTTGCTGTTCTGTTCTGACACAGAAATACTGGAATCATAAAGGTGCTTTAACTAATTCTATAGAAAATGTAATATAATCACAAAATATAAAATCCTAGTTAGGACTACCTGTCCTCCAGTGAAGGTCCGTGCTGAGCGCAAATCCTCTGCTGGACCTTTATGAGTGAATGAAGATGGGAAGACCTCCCCTGTTTTAACATTTACACCTAATACACACACACAAACACATACACAGTGTACCAAAAGGTCAATAGTAGTGAGCATTATAACATTCCATAACATATTTTGCTGTATAACTTATCCTTTCCTTACCAATTCCATATATAGCAGGTCTGTGAGTTTCCTCTATGACAATATCATTCAATTCTAAAATAAAGCCACAGAGCAGGTTTGATTAGCATTTTCCAACTGTACATTACATACCGCCGTTAATTTATAATGTAATATAACATTACGGGCTGCATAGTCAGCATTATATACCAGTGATGCAGCATGTCTCCAGATGAATATCCTCATTCTGTTTTTGGAATGCCTCTGTTAATTACAAAGACGTTTTGAGGGTTCAATAATCCTGAAATGTGCCATTGTGACAGTCAACAGTTAACTTTAAAAAAAGGCCGTACCCAGTAGGCTAAGGCTGAGTTTTTGAGAGGTCTTTGACTCATCAATAAATCCCCCTACAAGGTGGAGCTCTAGTCTGTGAAGACAAACAAACAAAGATTATTTTAGCTACAAATGTAGAGAGAGAGCACCTACCAAACATTGTAATACAGTGGTCTTAAACAAGTCATATTAAAAGTGTTTGTGTTTTATACCTTCCCTCCTTGCTGTGGTGACTCAGGGATGTGACAGCTTTCACAATAAGTGGAACTTCACTCCAGGTGCTAGAGCCATCACAGTGTGCAAGACAAACAGCGCCACTTCCTGAATCATATTTGAAGTTTACAGTTAGGCCTACCCGTGCACCGTAACATGGTTGCTGTAGTTGGCGAGATCAGCTAGGTATCTTAGCAGGAGCTCTGACATAGCTGATTTGAGAGTTTACAGATAACGGGAACGGATGTTTCCACGCTGTCACTTAACATTGACAATGCCAAGTCTCCACGGCACTATATTCATTTGTCCTACATGAGAAGTAGAAAATAAAATTGCACAAGTTGTTACTGAAGAGAGTTCTCTCAGGAGGAAGACTGAATCGTTGAAGTCAGACTACTGCATCATTCGGCACAGTGTTAAAACTCTCAACTCTAATACACAATAACAAAACAAAAAGGTAGACGCCATCTTGTGGCGTTATTTGGCATTGCAGTAATGCCACATTTACTCTAATGTTACAGTAGTAGTCTATACACATTACTTACATTCCTTAAAGTTCTCCAAACTAATTAAATATTCACATAATTATATCTAATACATATAACTACATATAATATGCTCACAGCACAATGAGAATTTCTAATTTATTTCATGGAACACATTTAGTAAGCTTGGCAGTTGAAAACAGAAATTCCATGACCAGAGGAAACCCTACAGTCAGGTGAAATAAGAGTGCTGCATGTATAAAGTGATTCAAAGATCATGCACGTATGTTTTGAACATGTTTAAATGTTGTCTGAAAACACCTGACAGGTACCGAAAGATATAACAAATAAACCAACAAAAAAACACATCCATCAGAGATTACCTGTGTGTCGCACAACTACTAAATGGCAGGTTGTGGCATCATCAGATCCAATAACAGCAACAGCATCTACCGAAGGGTGAAAAACCACATAACACAAAAGGAATAAGAAGTTGAGATTAAAATGTAATCTTTAGGAAATTGGTCACAATATGGTCATAATATGGATAATATGTTCATAATATGGATGGATGGACGGATGGACGGATGGATGGATGGTCACAATATGGTCGCGTGCTATTAGTACAAACCTACTATTAAAAGACTGTTCAGATAAATTACCCCTTAACCTTTGATAGCAGTTCATGTCACAAATGTATGCAAATATATAATATTACCATCAGCTGGTGTTGTTGCAGCAAACTCTCTTTGTTGGACATACAGGAGGCATTTAGGGTCAACATCAACAAGTGGCTTGGAAAGAAATATTCTTGCGTTTTCCTGGGACGGATGAATAAAACTGGTTAGTTTAATAATTTAATTTAGTTAGTCTTGGTTGTTCTGACCGCATTTCTACATAATACCACTACTACTATGTAAATCCTAGTCTGGAGTTAGTAGTCGTTTGTCAGTATTTTAGGTGTCTGCTCCAGCTTCCAGGTTAACTTAAATTTTACTCGGGCTAGACTGGATCACCTCTCAAAACACAAAAATGCAAAGCAGTGAGCCATTATAAACACTGATTAAAGCCCCAAAGTTATTTTTTTAACTGTAAAACACTTACTCAATCTTCCTGATAACTCCCACACTGACCTCACGCCTGAATTGTACAATTAATTTCTGGACTTTCTAAACATCCACCTCCATCTACAATCACCCTCCACCCCAGCTGAGAACCTGTCCTGGATGAACACATAATTGGGCTCAAGATACCTCTTGCTTCTGACTTCATTCCAGACACTTAATAGTCCATTACTGGATTCATCCTGAAATCCAAATCCTCTCCCTGCCAACTTGATCCCATACTCGCTAGCCTCATCAAAATACGCCTTCCTTTCTTCTCTCGCATTGTCACTGACATTATTAACTCCTCTCTCACAACTTGCTTTGTACCCCCAACCTGAAAATCGCAGCATTAAAAAAGTAATGCTGACCCGAATGACAATGAACGCATTTAGCCACATCTCCAACCTTCCCTTCCTCTCCAAAACATTAGAGAGGGTGGTGGCCTTTTAACTTCTAAATCACCTAAACTTCAATAACCTACTTGAACCATTTCAATCTGGATTCCGTCCAAAACACAGTACTGAAACAGCTCGAGTCAAAATCACCAATGAACTCCTCTGTGCAGCTGACTCCAGCCTCCTATCCATCCTCATCCTTCTTGACCTGACTGCAGACTATCTCCCACCCACTCCTCCTAGAATGTCTGACTGGCATTAGTATTGCAGAAGTTGCGCTGTCCTGGTTCTCCTCCTATCTCACGGGCCACCAACCATTTGTCCAACTAAAATCTCACAAATCAAAGATGTGCGGCAGTCTCACTGGGTGTCCCTCAAGGCTCGGTACTGGGTCCTCCGCTGTATACCTCCTACCTTTGTACATGATCATGCGACACCACGATGTTAACATTCACTGCTACACTCAACCAAACACAACAACAGCAAGACCAAGGTCCAGCTCATTGGCTCCAAATCCACTCTCTCCACACAAGACAACCCCAGCCTTAACATTGCCGGCCTTTCCATCCCACTGTGAAAAGTCTTGGCGTCACATTTGATAACTCCCTCTCATTTGAATCACCCATCAAAACAATCACCCGGGCATCCTTCTTTCACCTACAAAACATTTCTTCACTCCGTCTTTCACTTTTATTCTCAAGCACCGAAATCCTCATCAATGCCTTTGTCACTTCCCGTCTGGATTACTGCATACTCCCATCCGATCTCTAAGATCCTCTCCTACAGGTCTTCTAATCACCCCACCATTCCACCTCTCCACCACGGGGCACCTGCCTTTCACCTGCTATTCCATTTAGTTTATTTTGTATATATTTCTCAGATCTTTTTGGTTTGGTTTTTGGTGTCTTGTTTCTTTAATGTATATTCTGTCTAAATGTCAAACGTTTATTACTATATTATATATGTCTCAGCCAAATGTTTTATATCTATGTATTTGCCTATTTGCAATTTAAGATGTCTTTGAGTGTGTTGAAAAGCGTCCTAAATAAAATGTATTATTATTATTGTTATTATTATTATTAGAAATAATATGTTTTTTAAACATCGACATAATTACATTACAACATTGCAGTTCAACTATTTGAGTGAATGACGTCAAAACAACAAAACATGTACTAACATTATATCTATAATGTGGCACTAGGCTTTTTAGGGTACATTTTCTGTTATTAACCTAGTTTAGCTTTATGTCACTTCTGACATTTGTATAAAGTTCACGCAATAAAAAAAACATAACATAAATATAAAACAAAATAAAATGTTATCTTGTAATTGAGGAATATGCTAATCTAATTTTGTCTCTATACATAACATGCACCATGTGTCAGGCATACTGTGGAATGTATAGCTCAAACTAGAATGCTGGCCTACCAGTTAACAGTGGCTATCGAGGCAGATTAAATTCACAACCAACCTGTAAGTGCGGATATTGGTCGAACATTTCAGCTGTCGACCTTTGTTGATCAATTTGTCTGTTTTGTATTAACAAAGGCATTTTGTTTAGGGCCTCTTCCTTTCCCTCCTTCCTTATTTACTTTTTTGTTATCACTTGTTATATCGCCCTCACGTCATCTGATTTAGGTTAGCGCTCTTCTTCTACTAAATAGAAAAGGGTATTCTCTTTACACAACTTCTCTAAATGCGCCACCCACTGGCACCACGGACATTTAGCAAAATATCCACAACAAGTTAGAAGGCGGGGCGATAATGCGTTTGTTTTCTTCTCACTTGCTAAGCTAACTGGGCCTGAAATCTCGTGTAGTTTATTGAGAAAACATACTAGGAATATTAAGTCAATTCTATAAAAAAATACAACAGGGACTATTATTACGTTTTCGACATCATGAGAGGGGGTTCATCGTACGGTGACAGAAATAGGGACCGTGGACGGGACAGGTAAATTGCCACATAGGCAGTTAGGGATATGTTTTTCAACACTGTTTTAAACTGACGATAAAGGATTACCGTAGTGCCATACGACCACTGTTATGCAAACACGCGTGCTGTTGACTGTTCATGCGGTGATAGATAACTATTTGACCTATAAGTACACGATAATAAAGTCGTTAAAGCAACATACGTACTACGTTATAATACAGTTACAAAGGTGGAATTAAAATAGGCCTACAAGAAATTAACACTCCATTATACCGTACTGTAATCAACCATGTCTGCATAATAGGCCTACAGTTGGACCATATTAGAGATAATATGTAATAGTAGCAACAAGCAAGTATGAGTACTACTGAAACTACGTGTCTACTCGTGCTCTAGGCCACGCTTTGGGTCAATGGGCAGCCGAGGTGGGCCTCCACCCATGAAGTTTGGGAATCCAGGGGATCGCCTCCGCAAGAAGAAGTGGAACCTTGACGAGCTTCCAAAATTTGAGAAGAATTTCTACACTGAACATCATGAAGTCCAGCGCATGAGTCAGGTAAACACACACACACACACACACACACACACACACTCTGCATATTATGTACATACATGTAGGAATCTGGATAGTGTTTAATTTTCCCTCTTAATCTCTGTAGTACGATGTGGATGAGTATCGCAGAAAGAAAGAGATAACCGTCAGAGGCTCTGGCTGTCCAAAGTTTGTCAGCAGTTTTCAACAGGCACAATTTCCCCGTGAGTAGACTGTGTAGCTTCTACCTCTCAATGGCAGCATAATCACACCATACTGAACAAAACTGAACAATACTGAACAATTATCATGTAGATAAAACCAAAACCCTTCATGATGCCAATAATTAAATTATTAAACTTAATAAAAAGTTAAATTACACAAGGTTTAAGGATCCCTCATCCTGAGGTGAAAAGCCTCTTCTTTCTGGTTCATTTACTGAAATTCTAAAACTGAAATACCATTTTGTATTCTCCAGTGCTGGTTAAAAATGTAAGCACTCGTATCCCTTCTAATTCTCCCAGAGTATGTAATGGATGTATTGCTGCAGCTGAACTTCAAGGAGCCTACAGCCATTCAGGCTCAGGGATTCCCACTGGCCCTGAGCGGCCGGGATATGGTGGGCATTGCTCAGACTGGATCGGGGAAGACACTGGCAGTAAGTGTGTCTTTTTATGTAGGGACACTGACAGCATACTGTATAAATAACCTACTCTAAGAAATACTCTTAGCTTAAATCTGAAAAGTTCTAACTGATTTTATTAAATGACCACACACTTGGTAGATAAGTAATAATAACAATAATAATAATAATAATAATAATAATTTAATTGAAAATATTTTTTCTTCATTTGAAGTATCTTCTTCCTGCCATTGTCCACATCAACCATCAGCCGTATCTTGAGAGGGGAGATGGACCTATTGTGAGTGTAAATAACAGATAGTGTTATTTAGAACAAGCTACTTTTACTCTGAAGACCTGTAAAACCCAGTCCTCTGTTTCTCATCTTAGTGTCTGGTCCTGGCACCGACCAGAGAACTAGCTCAGCAGGTCCAACAGGTAGCGCATGATTACGGGAAATGCTCTCGTCTCAAGAGCACCTGCGTTTATGGCGGGGCACCCAAAGGACCACAGATTCGAGACTTGGAAAGGGGTGGGTATCTTAATACAGACCAATCATGTTATAATTACGCGTGACCACATCCAGCTTGACCGGGCTGCAGCCTTCATACGGCCATGCGATTGTTTATTCATCCAGGTGTGGAGATTTGCATCGCCACACCCGGTCGACTGATTGACTTTCTGGAGGTCGGCAAGACCAACCTGCGCCGCTGCACTTACCTGGTGCTGGATGAAGCTGACCGCATGCTGGACATGGGCTTCGAACCGCAGATTCGCAAGATAGTGGACCAGATTAGGGTAGGAGATTGTTTCTGCGTTGCTAAACAGACGGTGTAAAATGAGGACTGGTGTTAACATAACTCTTCTCAGCCTGACAGGCAAACCTTAATGTGGAGCGCCACTTGGCCTAAAGAGGTTCGTCAGTTGGCTGAGGACTTTCTCAAGGACTACGTCCAGATTAACATCGGGGCTTTGGAGCTCAGCGCTAACCACAACATCCTACAGATAGTGGACGTCTGCATGGAGAATGAGAAGGATAACAAGTAAGCATGTCCGATGCTGGGTATTTATAACGTAGTACGTCATGATTGTATTCCCACCTCTTTTAATATTCAAGTGTGTGTCGCTGTTTGTCAGACTGATTCAGCTGATGGAGGAGATCATGGCTGAGAAGGAAAACAAGACCATCATCTTTGTGGAGACCAAGAAGCGTTGTGACGAGCTCACCAGGAGATTGAGACGAGATGGGTGAGAGAACAGCGCAGACTCCAGAAGAATATCTTTCATCTTATATACCCTTTAGTCTGAAAGTAGGAAGTACATACAGTATGAGCCTGTCCCAGAACTAGCAGGATATGAGACCAGCTTCATTTTGTTTGCTTTTGTATTATAATGATTATGTAACCAACCTGCTATACGGGCGTGTTTTAGGGGCGCCAACAGCGAAAACGACCAAATGGTTCATCCAGTCAACTGCCAAGTATTTTTTTGAAAGTGCCTGCCCTTTACAGTTTCAATGGATTATTGTTATTGATTGATTGATTGATGATTATTGATTATCAATGGAACTATTTTATGATTTATGGTTATTTATGAACAGGCGCAAGAGGTAAATGTCCCTGGGTGGAGCTGCATGTCTAAATAGAGAAAATCAGTAACTGTGCCTGCTGGTCATTTACCAGAAACACTGTGAAAAGGGCTTAACACAGGGGTTCCAGAACATTTCAACTCGCGACCCCCCAGAAATAACAGAGACTCATGACCCCTGCTTTCCCCAGAGGTGGTAGAAGCATAACATCCATAATATTATTTAATAGTATTCTGATTTAGGCTAGTAGCAGAACACATCAAAGTAGAACTGTACTACTACTAACAATTATGGCTAAAATATACTATTTCTAATAATGAAATAAATAATCTCGTGACACACTCCTGTGGGTAGAATCTAACAGTCCTCTGTCTCGCGGCCCCCCACTGTGTGAACCACTAACATACCCAAATTTAAACACTCGTCAACATGCCATTGATGTTACTGATGTCAGTCTTTCAATGACGGTTTGTATTTCAGGTGGCCAGCGATGTGTATCCATGGGGACAAGAGCCAGCCAGAGAGAGACTGGGTGCTTGCAGGTATGTAGTGTTACTGTTTTACACTGTCTTCTAATATTGCCTCCTACAAGTCCTCTCAAGTCCGCTGAGGATCATGCGCAAAATAACAACGGTAAGGTAAAGGCCGACGCCCACTGGCGGCGGTGTCACGCCCACGTCCCGGGGCGGGGCGGTGCCAGCCTCTCTTGCACGCTCCCGCTCCCCGGAGTACTAATCACT
>JAODLL010059060.1:0-18175 GCA_026546735.1 Forbesichthys agassizii | reverse complement strand
GAGAGAGAGAGAGAGAGAGAGAGAGAGAGAGAGAGAGAGAGAGAGAGAGAGAAAGGGGGAGGGGGGGTAGAAGAGGGGAAGAGAGAGAGAGAGAGAGAGAGAGAGGGAGGGGGAGAGAGAGGGGATTGTTGGAAGGCAGGAACGGCAGGCTGTCATCCATGCTGTGGTGGTGTTCAGCACTGTGTTGCATGAACACATTCAGGTGTCAATCTCCTGCAGGAATTAGAAAGCCCTGTGGGGGGCCTGCTCATTGTTACCTCCTCACCATGGACCCCCACACCCCCTTTCTCTCCCCTGCATCCTAGTCCCTCTCTGCCTGCACCACACATCACTGTCTGTCTGTCTGTCTGTCAGTGTGGTGCTGCTGGCTTTACAAGTCACTGTACGAGACATGATGACTCCTCTCCTCTCTTCTCCGTATCTCCATTCCTATACTCTCAACTCCTGATATCCTCCTCCCCTCCCCTCCACCCCTCCTTATCTTCAATCCTCTCCTCCCCTCAACCTTAAACATGCTCTTACAAATCCATTCTGTTCCATCTCTTCCCACTTGAGTTGTCAGTGCCGTAAAGAGGCATTGTGGGTAGATTACAGGGACGAGAAGAGGAGCCATGCGGTCCCCCAACACCTCGGTCTGTCTCCGCACGCCGCAAGGGTCCGGGCGGATGAATGGCACCACGTGTGCACCGTGCACACCTAGCACTCTGCCTAATGGCCTGTGTATAGATGCCACTTACGTAGCTCACAACACACGCCGCCATTGAACGTGACCTCTGGATTTCACGGGGGGCCTCGGGCGATGGGAAAAAAAGGGCCACAGGAACGGAACGCTCTCAGTGTCCTCCTCTGTGCGAAGCCTTCTCTATTCTTTACACTCCACCGCTTTCCTCCACCTCTGTGGCAGACTCACTCCCCTCAAATCACAGTCTCCATCTATGAGGGAGGTAGAAAATCAATACAACACCAAACAATGGCTTATAGGCCCTGGGGTGCATCGTGCGGAAAGGTCACTGCTATACATTATGTATGGCGTCCAGCTAATGGTCAGTGCGCTTGCAGACAAATGGACTGTAAGCACGTCCCCATGTTTGCCACAGACGTGCACACATACAGACAGACCAACTGGAGGAGGTAAAGATGTATTTAATGTATTTTATATATTTTATATTGTGCGTATTCATGTGACACAAACAACTGCAATACTCATGTTCTCTTTCTGAACTCAAAATCAACTATAAAATGAGTATAATTAACATATTATTCACTATAACAACACACAGCTATTCGTGCCAGCAACAAAGAAAGCCAAACACAGGCACCATCATTATCACTTTTCTCTAAAAACAGATGTTTGCTTCGCTAACGAGCTAACCGGCCCAACCAATCAGACGACACCCTGTCGGGGATTCAACCTATGGTAGCTGCCGTAATGGTGACCAAGGAAACAAGACTGGGAACCGTTGCTGTAGACACCGGGAAACCAGGAAAAATAGGAAAGGAGGGAAAAATACAGAGGGAGGAATAACAAAATCTACAATTAGGTGTTGGCAGGCAGCAGACAGATGCAATGGCTGTGATGTGATAATTGCCTGGACATGTTAGAGGGAGCAGAGAGCACATTATTTATAGAGGAGAAGGGGACAGGCTGTGTCTGTACTACACTGTTGTGTGTGTATGTGTGTCTTCAACCTCAGCTCCAACAGGATAGTTTGACCTTCATGTAAGGGTGCTGCAGTTGACACAAGCCTGTCTGCCCTGGGACAACTGCTCAGGTTTAACATGCATACTGAAAAGGTCAGAGTTGTCAATCACACACACTCATACACTAATACACATGCACACGAACAGTACTTTGGCAATAGTCATGCACTAGGAGCCCCCAAAGAAGCACATACACACGCACACACACACCTACACGCATGCACACACATACACACACAGACACAGACGCACACAACTTGAACTGCTGCCAAAAACCCTGGAGCCGCCGATTTTGCCAGATCCTATTTCTCTCTCTCTCTCTCTCTCTCTCTCTGCCCACGCTCACCCAGACAGGCCATCAGCATATAAAGTTGTTTTGGTCCGATTATGCATTCTGATTGGCCACTGTGTTGCCAGACAAAAAAAGATCTCCTCCTCTATGGTAGCATGCTTTACCTCCTTCAACCCACTCTATCTCTCCTTTCCTCTCAGCGAGACTAATCTGGTTTCTGATTGGCTGATTAGCTTCCTCACGTTGCTGGTACCTATCAACAAAAATGCTCCATTCATACACACACAAACACAGATAAACCGACAGTAAATGGCATGAGAGAGAGAGAGAGAGAGACACGCATACAGGCATGCTCTGACATGTA
This sequence comes from Forbesichthys agassizii, assembly GCA_026546735.1. Taxonomy (NCBI): domain Eukaryota; kingdom Metazoa; phylum Chordata; class Actinopteri; order Percopsiformes; family Amblyopsidae; genus Forbesichthys; species Forbesichthys agassizii. The sequence continues at coordinate 15,818 of JAODLL010059060.1, read as the reverse complement.
CCACAGATGCTGCTTAACACTCCCTTGAGCACTTTCCCGGTAATACTCTGGATGATAATTTATTCCCTGTGTTTCAACCCCCCTTCATGATTTACCGGACCAGCTGCCATTAAATTCCCCCACCCTCCCTGAGTGTCAGGTGGGCGGGCTTTACTTGTATGGAACAACTCTTGTGATGCTTCAGACAGGACTTGTCTCGTATGCGCCTTCTTTTCCCATTGCTTGTAACAAGTAATCCTGAGTTCCCTCATTTGATAACACAAAGGTGGCACTTGGCCCACTCGCCGTGCAGTCTCTCTCACCAGCAGACAGACAGACAGACAGACAGACAGACAGACAGACAGGTGGCATGGGGTGGAAATGCAATATTCATCATGCGATACCTCCAGTAACTATCTATTATTTATGATGTCTGAATCAGCGCTGTCATCATCCACATGTGGCAGGCACAGCCCAGAGCAGGGCCATCAAGCAGATGTACGCAACACAAAAGGATTCCCTGAATGGATTGTGCCCCCCCCAGTTGCATTATGGTCAATGTACAGTGTCTAATGAGAGGACTAGATGCATCTGCATTGGTATGGCGCAAAATAGAATAGAAGTGAAGATAACTTTATTATTGCCCAAAGGGGAATATTAGTGGGAATCCATTCCACAACAGTGTTTGTGGTTTTTACAGGTGAGCAGTGTTTTTCTACTCTGGCCATTTGTTTCTATGCTTGTGAATGGCATTAATCACACGATACATTCCACTAATGCACCGCTTCCGTTCATTGTGCTGAGTCTGGCCATTAACACGATAGCCCTGTTCAAATAGTTAAGAAGCACAGCTTTAAATAGCCATGGGATGGATTAATGAATTAGGTAATAATTTACGGTATGGTTTATTAATCCGCTCTCCTGTTATTAGCAGAGTTATGGAGGCTGTCAGAGGGAATGGGATGAGGCTCATTCACAGGATTCACTTTATTGATTGTATGTTGAAGTCCATCCATTCTGAGTCACTTAACCTTGAATGTTCTCAGGTGGCCTCTGTTGTAGACTGATGGTATGAGTTGGGTTGTTATGCTATGTGTATATCACATATCATATACTGTTACGTGTTTGTATCTGTTATTCTGTCTGTTGGGTCTTTCTATGCACTTTGTTTTGTTACTGTATGTTAATTGACTCTATGTCATTTTGTTAAATTACAGAGTAACATTTACTGCTCTTCAATCTGTTGAATGAAGAAAAGCAGGGGTTTCTCATGCATTATACATTATGTTTTCAAGAGCTCTTGCTAGGCCCTGTGGTCACAAGTCCAGCACTTGAAAGGATTCTACATCTCTGTGTCAAATGCCTTATTTAACAGGTCTCTTCCCATTCACCACCATTACAAGATAGCTCACCTTCTCCACGTACTGTAGCCATGGTCTGGCTGGGAGTCCAACAGAAAGAAAAACACATACAAAACAGAATAAAATGTATATTGAAATAGTGTTTTTATGTTTGTGTATTTATTTATGTTATCGTTGACCAGACGTTTAGCATAGCACAAAGAGTTATATTTCATCCAATTCGCCTGCATTTCTTTTTAAAGAGCTGGGCATAAAAACGGCTCTTGAGAAGGCATTACTTATATTTAAGTATTTTTAGGAACAAAAGAGATGGAAGCAGTGGAGTACTCACGTTAAGGTTTAGCCAGTGTAAACATAATACATAATTATTAACCAAAATAAGGCATATCTGTTTGGTGCACCTGAGTGCCCTTGGAGATATGTTTCAGGTCAGTTCAGTGTTGGGGGCAGAGGGTTTGTAGATCCCACGTACGGCTGTCGTTACGCCTCGATGCGCACACACACACACACACACTAACAAGGCCTTGGGAGATGGCGCACGTGCAAGAACGCGCCCAATCGTTGAGTGGCATGCATAGAGCGCAGAGGTGACCCGTCACTCAAGCTCCCAATCGTCCCAGTTCCCTTTTACTATCTCTTCCTACATCCCTCCCTCCTTCTCTCTCTCTATCATTACTGTCGATGTCCCTCCATCTGTGCTGCCAGTAGAGCGAGAGAAGTCATTAGAACGCTCCTGCCATGGAAGCACCAAAACCGCAACATGTCTTCCTTAGAGAAGGCTTCCCTTATTACAGTGCTCATGCAATGCACGCTACACGAGTAATAGGTCTCAGCAACATCATATTCAGCACATGTATAGCAGCAGTGAGAAATAATTAAATGAGGTAATATTTTTTGCATAGCTATGGTGTATTTGCGGTCGGTTCACCCCCATGCGATGGGGAAGAATATTGCCGTCACACACTGGCATGTAAGCACATGTGCATGTGTCTTACTGTACATCTTCCTAGCGGGCTGGAGAGCCCGCTGACTCCTCTTCAAAGCCCCCACCACCGTCAGTGACTAATGATCTCTCTCACATGAGGGGTAAGGAGATCCAGCCACACATTATAAAGGCCTCTTCCACCCTTGACAACCTCAACCTCAATGTGACTAATGTGCATTTTGGCACTCACATATATGCATAAAAAAATACACACACATGCAGACCTATTAGGCAAATGTGCAATAATTATGGCCTTGTCTGCACAAGAGTCAGATGTCTTTGAAGATAGAAACCCTGAAATGACTCATTGATGTTTCTTGTCGAAGTGCCGCCTATAAACACAATGTTTAACTTACACACTGTAGTGTTTCTGTACTGTTTCCACACACGCACATGCAGACAAGCATAGGCAACCCTGTAGTGTCCGCTTTGATTATAGCATCTCTATCTCTCTCTGTCTCACACACTTGCCCCAGTACAAACACAGTATACAGTATGTCAGGCTCCAGGAACTGGTGTGTGCGTGCTTGCGTGTGTGCATGTGTGTGCGCATGCACGTGCACGTGTGTGTACAGATGGCAGCAGGTGTGGTCAAGCAGCAGCCTGCAGCCAGCAGAAAGGCCAGTGTCCCGAGACACACCACGACAATGTTGGTTTTGGCTCAGAGTGAACAAACTATGCGAACACACACAGAGACACACACACAAGTGCACATGTGCACAGACCCACAAGCATGCACATGCACTCACAAAAACTAATTGGCCAGCGCATTAGTAATTTATTAAGCTTGTCCTTGTTAATTTTATCAGGTACCCAGCAAGGAAATAGATTTATTGATTCACTCTGCATTAATCAGGCACAACAACACAGAGAGATAGGAGGGGAGGGGGGGGGAGATAGATGGGAAGAGAGAGAGAGAGAGAGAGAGAGAGAGAGAGAGAGAGAGAGAGAGAGAGAGAGAGATGGGGAGAGAGAGAGATTCACAGAGAGTGCATTTGTCAGGGCGGACACCGCTGGGCTGCCGGGAGGCTTTGCAGGAGAGCCAGACATGGTGTGTAGTGATTCCCCCTGGGTCGCCCTTCTCCATTCACTGCACAGCACAGCGCCTGGCTAGCAGCTCATCAATGTGCCGCCCAATCAATGACTCTCATAAAACAGCAGCAGTGCCACACAGCAACAGAATTAAGACCCTCTGTCAAAGCTGCGTTCACAATCCCAGCCCTCGGGGCACTACTGGGCAAACCACCGCACGCAGGACACAGTGCTGAGAGAGCAGATTGTCAGGGAATTTCAGATTGAAAAGAGCCTTTTTCCAGGCTAACTATGCCCAGTACAGCATATGGGAGGTTGTGACCTCGTTATTGAATGAGCCGTAGCCTGCTCAGCTGCTCTCACACGTCTCTGTTTCATTATACGAGTGGAGGGATGCCGTGCTGTAATCATCTCAGTCGCTCACACTCGACTAGCGCTGCCTGCCCCCCTGACCGTCCTCCAATCACTGATGGACGGACGAAAAGGGAACCCTCTGGTATGAGAGGGAGATGAGAAGAGGATAACGGGGAGGAGATTGTGCTGTTACCGTTTCAAGGGTGTCACTCTGTGTTGTGGACATGCTGTAAGGGCTCAGATGAAAAAAGCATTTGCTTCAACCTACAGTATTTGATTTTAGACAATGTCATGTGGTATGAGGACAGTCTCATAACAGCAAGAACATATTTGCAGCAAAGGGGCATAACCTAGACGTACAACATAGAGAAATACCATATCCCTTAAATGACACATTCATCTACAGTTTCTAAACTGCATAGTGTGTTTCATTAGTGTGCAAATAAACCTCAAAGTGTTCTCAAAGCGAACATTTCTTGGTCCTAGCTATATTTCAGAACATTTTTTAACATGCGTTTTAAAAGTTATGTAGACAAATGTGTCATTTTCAAATGTTGTCCCCAGTGTAAATGACACCTACGGTATGTGATGTTCCAGCTTTGTGACATGGCGGGGGACATCAGTAAAGCTTTTTTACTGGATGTGTGCATGTGTGGGTGTGTACCACTACCCTGCATGACAGCGAGGAAGACCTCCTATAAACACTGGATTCTGACATTCTGTGATGTTAGATATCACACCTACAGTAGACACGACAAGCCTGCAATCTCTTTATGCATAAACATTTGGAAACCACTTTTGATTAACTCCACATCACCACTTATGTGGGCCAAATGTTTGGAAATTTACTAAACTAGACAACCCTTCCTCCTCCCCACCCCAAGAGCATCGCCTTGACAGGGAATGTTACAGTATATTCCAAAACACATCTTGCCAGGAAGCAAAGCCAGCTGCCATTTGATTGGTCGAGAATTCCTGGGGATTTGGGATTTTGGGAATAGTATTCCTTAATCCTTCTCACAGATTCCTCTGCATCTGGATGGCTCAGGTTGGAGCATGAAGGTGGACTTCTGTAAACACATACACACACATGCAAGCATTGCACACACATCAAAACCAGGTGGACTTCAGTGATAAGACCTTTGAATGTTTTAAATTCTTTATTATATAGATTCCCATTTAGCCAGAGGCATTGGAACATTGGATCTTTGTGTATTGTAAATTGTTAGGATTCCTAATTTAATTATTTACTGTATTGTATCCTGGTTTTGATAGGGTATTTATGTGATGTGAAAACATTAAATTGTTTATTGTTGTTATTTTGCCATGTTTCCATCATATGAAAGGTCTCCAGATAAACTAGCAAATCAGAAACAGTGGTGTCTACCTCCCAACTAGTGTGGCATCCATCACAAGGGGAGCAGTGCTTGGTGTATTATCTGGGATATGGAGGCATTCAAAATGTTTCACTGTTGGGTTTCATGGTCTGTAAGTTCTAACAACAATGTCATAACATTGAGAAATTATTCCAGATTCCAACATCCTGAAAGATAGCAGTAGTATGACTTTGGATGGAAGGAGTAGGGGTTATTAAATAATAAATATTAACCATTGTTTGGCTGACAGCAGCATGATAGCTCCAGACTTGAAATAAATATTGATTTCTTAAAATGACAATCACCTGCCACTGTTTAGGCAATGAGCTACTGTGTTAGCTACAACTAAAAGAGATTAAATCCAATGAGATGTAGATATTTATTTGTCCAATTGCAGGGCACACAGGCAAGATGGCCCCAAACGCACAATAATGCCAAGGTGTCAAAACTTTATTCAGAATTGTAAGCACAGGGGTAAGCACAGGGGTAAGCACAGGGGTAAGCACAGGGGTAAGCACAGGGGTAAGCACAGGGGTAAGCACAGGGAGGAACGCACACGACTAACATTAGAAACAATGCTCAAACAACGATGAGGGAACACAGGGGCTTAAATAAGCGAAAACGAGACAACGAGGGACAGGTGAAACCCATTGACAATCAACATGAGGCGGGTAACACATGAACTAGGGAAACAGAAAATACAGGGAAACGGACAGACCTAAGACTGACAGATTAGGGCAGAGAGCAGACGTAACAGGGAACACAGGAAGACAGACTGGCGTAGACGGTAGACTGTGACACTAATCCCTATGGGAAATATAGGTGTGGCAAAAGCATAAGTGAAACTCATATATTTATTAATAGATTAACACAGGGAAGAAAACGGCAGCTCATACTTAGAAAGTATTTGCTCATTGTTGTAGCGAAGCACAATATTCTAATTATATATTAATTTGTGCCATCGTGTCTCTTTTGCAGTACAAACAGAAGATTTCATGCAACACTGGAGTGTGGAGTTCCCGACCACAAGCCTTGTGCATGTGTGCCATTGTACAACATAAAATACATCAGGAATATCTATTTTTGTTTTAGACTGTATTGTTATAATTACAGGCATGTTTTGTTTAATATTTAGCATTTACTGTACACTGTATACAAAGTATAATCGACTTTGTGCATATACACTACCGGTCAAAAGTTTTAGAATGCCCCAATTCTTCCAGATCTTTATTGAAATTCATGCAGTTTAATGTGTCATGGTACTTTGAAATGATAGCATAGAAAAAATTAACAATTGAAGTTAAAAAATAAATCATGGAATCAAGTTATAAATTAAAATGTATTCTAAACTTTTGACTCTTCGAAGTAGCCACCTTTGGCAGATAGAACAGTTAAACACATTTGTGGCCTTCTTTCTACAATAGAAATCAAATATTCTTAAGAAAGTTATTCCCAACTCTGTTGCAGAAGTCTCCATACATGTATGGCACTTGTAGGTTGCTTTGTTTTTTCCCTCTTCTGTCCAATTCACCCCAAACCAGCTCAATGGGGTTCTAATCTGGTGACTGTGCTGGTCACTCCATGTTTTTAAAGGAGTCATTTCATGCTCCTTTTCACTTGTTGACACAGTTCCTTGACTTCTCAATGCAATGTAGTTGACAAGCTTAGGTGAAAATACAACAGTTTATGTGAAATAACACATCATACAACAACTCTTTAAATAACGGTCTGATTTCAGTGACTGTTGCTTGTCTGTCAGCCACTGCCCACCCCGCCCCCACGTAGCTGTGTAGCAGCTATGCTGCTTTACAGCTAGCACAGTACCAGGCTACTAAAATGCGGTTTAAACATAGTTTTATGGGTTTTGGACCACATATGGTTTCATTTCAACAGTGTTTTCAAGGTGTTAATATTGCGCATGAATTCCGCCTCGTCATCCAGACTACAGTAAAGGATACAGGCGGCAGAATGTAGTTCATTGTTGTTCGTGTCAACAACAGAGCAGCAGCTTGGTCACACAGCCCTGTCTCGGAACGATATTACGTTTTGATAACCAGCCATGTATCTTCTAAGCACATTTCATGAATGAAGGTTAAATTATATCATAGCACAACATCGCAGCCATCCTTGCCAGCTAAACAGCCATGTACCCATGAGCACATATTAATTAATGAATTAAGGGTTACATAGCATGAAACCACAGCTGGGTTATGATAGATAGGTAGCTAGCTGCCAGCAACACAAAGTGATATTTTGTTAAACAAGAAACGTTAAAGTTAAACAAAGACATTCTCTCTTTGTTATTATTACGGACATAACGTTAAATGTTTTGTATGATATGACCGATCACTGACCCAGATAAAAGCATTATTACTCGCGGTACCAAAAATGGCAATTTCCTTTCCGGCAGGGGATACAATTTCGGTATGACAATTTTGGTAAACAGCCTAGTTCTAATCCAATATTAATCTAATGTAGTTATTGATGTGCACATCACTCTTGATAATATGCCTGTCCTGCAGACTCTACTTGTGTATGCTATTGTAGCCTGCAGTTACTGTATCAAAAATTGATTTACAGATTTGGTCATCTGCAAATGTTGAACATTAAACTTGTACTTACGGTTTGTGTACTGGCGATCAACATCAGTTACTTGCCTTGTATATTTTGCTGATACTACATAGCTGGCCATATCCTCATAGGGGCGTTACCAAACAAACTTTGCAGTAATTACGCAACATATGCACTTTTCTAGTTTCCCCGCCCCTCTCCCTTTTTTAACTAATACAGACCAGGAAGCTAACAGTCCACGTTGAAAGACTTACTACTTCTCCGTGTCACATAGTGTACACATTGCTAATTCCAAAAACAACTAGAAATACTTGGTTTTCATGAAATGGGTCCTTCAAGCTTACCATTTTGTTCTTCTTCCTAAGGTAGTTCTGGCATAGCTTATGTTTTGGGTCATTAGCTTCCTGTAAGATGAACCCCTGACCAACTAGGTGCATACCAGAGTGTACTGCATGGCCCTGCAGAATGCTGTGATAGCCATTTCGGTTCAGGGTGCCTCTCACTCTGTACAAGTCACTGATCCTGGATTCAGCAAAACAGCCACAGACCATAATGCTTCCTTCTCCATGTTTGATAGTTGATGTCACACACTGAAGAACCATCCTTTCGCCTAATCAATGGCGTACAAAAATCCTGCGCGATGAACCAAAGTTTTCAAATTTTGATTTATCAGTCCATAACTTCCAGTCTTCAGTAGTACATTGGCAGTGTTTCATGGCTCAGGTAAGCCTCTTTTTATTATTCTGACGTCTTAGCAATGGCTTTCTTGCTGCCTCTCGACCTGTCAAATCTGCAGATCAAAGTCTTCTCTTTACAGTTGAAACTGAAACTTGCTTATTACTACCAGCTGTGATTAAAGCTGTTGTCCTGTGAACCACCTATCACTCAAGCTGTTAACTCTAAGAAACTATTCTTCTGGTTCTGTTGTGGCTTTGGGTCCTTCCAGACCTGACCTTCCTGTCAGAGTTAAATTTATTAATAATATATCTTTAAAATCAGTATCGGTTGATTGCAGACGGTATCGGCCCAAAAAAATCCAGATCAGTGCATCCCTAGTTACGTTAAGTATAAATAACAAGAAAACTATTGTATTATACTATTATAATGATATAAAACACACAATAAGATATAATTCAGAAGAATAAAATAGGTGAATAATACATTATTTATGGTCACGAGAATTCTCGTAGATGGTTGGCTTGGTTCCCATCTTAAAACTCTATTAGGTTTTTACAAAAATCTATAGAGAAAATGTATGGAAAATGTACTACTGACACCAGAGCCGCTAAATAAGTGGGCGGTCATATTCTGGTAAAATTTGCCCCGTTCATGTTGCCTTGGCCCCCACCATCTGCCCCATCTAGTACCTCCTACACACACACAAAAACACAGCTTCGGTTTAATGATAATGATATTCCAACACTTAAAAACAGAGACAAATATTCTATCATTTCTGTGCATGCTGTGTATGTGAAAGTGTATGTGAGTGTGTGTAATTTCTAGGCCACCATATGTTTCCCACAAATTGTTTTCACCCCTAAAAAAAAAACCTTTATGTGCATATTAAGTAGCTTCAATCAAGACCCTATGCCTGACATGTATGACACTGTACTCACACACACACACACACACACACACACAGACACACACACACACACGCACACACAAACGCACACAGTTCCTAGGAGAGATAGAGTGTGATTCGAGAATGTTGTCACTAGTGAGGACACTTGAGCAACCAACTAATTGACATTCAGTATTCATATACAGTGCGTTGGCTAGGCTTTCAGCAGATGCTATTTTCACAGTATGCCCATATAAAGCAGCAGCTGTCTGTAGTGTTGCTTTCCGCAGTTAACCGTTCACACAAAACCACTGAACAGCCTATTACAAGAGATGAAAGGGGGTGAATGACATTTAATCCTGTAAAGCACTGGCTCCAAACCCTTTTAGCCTTGTGTACAGTACCTTCACAGTCCTTCAATATAGGCTAATCTCACCCTCTCCATAAAAACAATGAATTTGTTGAAATAAACTGACAAGTTATCAAAGATTGTTAATCTTACGAAACTGTATATTATTACAACGGTTTTCAAAATGCAGGTGCGAGAAGGGGTGTGATGACTGTGATAATCAATAGAACTAGAAAATATAGTTTACTTGGTGCCTGTGTTTCAAATAAGAAAAACATATGGGTGTGACCTGATTGGGTTAAATTGGTCCAATCACCAGCTAATGTTTGGTTACACCCATTGGCATATTTTACTAAATGTCAAAAAAGATTTTTTTAAATACATTTTATAAAATCGACATAATATTAATAATAATAATAAAATATATAATATTCTGTATATAATTACGAGTCAATTGACATACTGTATTGGCATATACAGTAAGTACAGTACACATCTTTACTGTAGCAGGTTCATCTTTAGGTTCATGTTGCAGGTATAGAATCACTAGCCCATCTCTGTTGACCAATATCTCCCATATACAGTGTAACGTCACAGACTGGGCATTTGCTAATTCACTCCTTAGAATCCTACTCGCTCTCTTAGTTGATATGAAATGCCGGTGGCACCACCAACTAACACATTTCTGTGTGTTTATGTGTGAGAGAGAGAGAGAGAGAGAGAGAGAGAGGTGGTCACCATGGAAACTGGCTTTTTGGGCTTTCACATGCGATAACAAGGGGGGTATGTGCTGGGGAGTGAGAGAGGGGGGAAGGAGATTGAAAGAAAAAGAGAAGGAGTGTACAGAGAGAGGTAGAGAGAGATAAACTCTGTGAGAGAGTATCTTAAATCCCACGGATATGTGTCTGGGACAAAAACACACGCGCAAGCACACCCACACATACTATTGTCACATTCAGTACAGTGTGATAACATCTCAGGGCCTTTGTAATCAACTAGACAGCATAGCAGTAAAGACCCCAGCGAACCAGCGCACCATGAAGCACACATACACACACACACACACATACACACATACGACTAGCTAATCAGGAGTGCGGCTGGGATGGCTTCCATAAAAGCAGGGCGACAGGAAGTTAAAGGCTTGTCACAGGAAATAGGTTGTGTCTTTTCCCCAGGATCTTTGTGATTAGAGAGAGCAGATTGAGCTGTCTCTTCACATTAAACACGCACACTGTAGGTAAACACAAATATACTGTATTTACACACACACACAGGCACAAACACACACAGACACAGAGGGACCTGGACAACATAGAGACATGTGGTAGATATAAACACACACACACGCACACACAATACACACCCAAACAAACACTGGATCTCGTCTTGCTGGACACCCTGTTGATTTGTTTGTTTGTTCTGTCAGAATTCACCAGGAGGGAAATCCTTGCCTGGATTAATCCACCATCCAGGGAGCACAAGTGTCTGTGTTTGTGTGTGTGTGTGGATGTGTGTGTCTGTGTGTGTGTGTGTGTGTGTGTGTGTGTACTACGCCTCAGTATACAGTAAAGTATGTGCACGCTTAACTCTTTCATAACCATCTATCTAATCACCTGCTAATGATTTTATTGACACCTATTGGCACCACCTGACTGATAAGCAAATCCTAGTGATTTGCCAAGCCAGGACAGTTTTAACCAGGCCAATAACGGCTAGCAAAATTCATTACCTGGTCAGTCCTGAGAAATACAATATATTAATGCAGAACATGTAGGGTTCTACTGTATACAATATATGGCATGTATAGTATATTACGTATAGTATGTCATTCTGGAGAAGGATTGTTGATATTTGAACTCAATCAAAACAATAACCTCTCCCTTCAATGCAATAAGACGCTCCCTCCACACATTACCAAGGCTATAGTGTTTTATGGTGCTGTCTGCACGCCACTTTGTTTTTGTTCCCATTTAGAGGTCATGGAGATAATTACTGAGTGTATTCACTTACAATCGCTGACTTCAACTATAAATGTGTGCTTCAAATGATGGCTTGGCTGATGAGAAACTATATGCTTGTCCTCTTGTCAATCTAATGGGCAAAACAACAGCAATCCAGCAATGGCTAGCATCTTAATCTGACAAACATGCTCTTTGTGATTGTGTTTAAATGGCATCCAGTCTCTTAAAGGACATTTGACATGATGGATTTTTGGAGAGAGGATCAGTCACACATGGCAGATGGCTAGAACAGAGTTAAGGCTTTATTCAAAGCTTCGTGAAGTCTTTATGAGAGAGGGAGAGAGAAATTATATCATAACGACGCAACACAATTACAGTGTTGTTATGTCAATCAGAGAGAACAGAGACACAGAGAGACAAGAGAGAACTATATGACGTAATGAAAGATCAAAGATCAATGACAAAGGTTCAGTGTGTGTGTGTGTGTGTGTGTGTGTGCACAATATAGCCTAATGAGAGGTGAGGGAACGGACACAGCCATAGAGCGGTGAGCCACGTCCTGTTGATGTAGAGCTGCTCGTCTTATTTAGATCAAGAACACACACTTCCGCTGTCCTGGAGAAACCTCAGCAGCCTTCACAATTATTACAAGATGTTTTCTTGGGGGGGGGGAGAGAGAGAGAGAGAGAGAGCAGCCTGGTCATGAGAAGGGGGGGGGGGCGGTGTGGAGAGTCATTAGACAGATAGTTTTAGTGAGAACAAACAGAAAATGTTATTTTCCCACCTTAAGGTGAGAGTCTGTCTGGACCAGTCTGTTTGTCATAGCAGTTATAGTGTAAAGTGTTCTGACACAGATGTTGCTGCTCTCTAAACACATCTACATTGCAGACGACATCCGCTATTGCAGTATTAGCATGTGTTTATTTTTTAAGCGTTTTTTGTCGCTGTTGAATGATGATGTCAAGATGTCATGAAATTAATCCTATTACCCATGCATTTCATTAGTGTTGATAAAGGTGTTTCGCATGTAGCCTACTGTCAAGAAATGTAAATAGCCCGTGGTCACCTTGGTAACATGATGGAGCTGAATAAAAGTATCTCATATTGTGGTTCATTTATTACGGTCACTTTTGTGCAAGTAGAAACAGAATATTAAAATAAATGTATTATTTTATTGTCTGTCATATGGTAGACAAAAAAATAGTAAAATACACATTACTAAAGCCAGTGACAAATAATGGCAACATGTACAAGGCAGCAGTAGCATAATTATTACTTTAGAGATAGTTTTCTATCCATAAGTATTACATTTTAGCTATCTAAGGTATGTTAAAGGTTAGCACAAAAGAAAATTGTGACACTTGACACAAGCAAACAGAGTGACGGTATGCTTTTCGTTTTCCAAAAGTAACATTGTAATGGGCAGTTGATTTTGAAAGCATCATTCTCACACTGTCCTCAGACACTGGTGTGTTGTGATGATGAGAGCATGGTGCATGGTTTAGGGGCTGTTAGGTGGTGCAAGGTTTTTCATTAAGTTAAATGTATTATTAATACGCTGGCAGTTGATTGTTGACATATGTATTGTGTCACCAAGCCAACCAGGCTATGTCCTGAGTTGGCTTAACAAATTCCACCTTTAGTTAGCTGCAATAAATAGATTTTTACATGACATGGACACTATTTGGTCATACACATCTATTATATTACATTTTAAGCAGCAGGTAACCACTTTTACCTTAAACCTTGAAATGCAACTTCTCAAGCCAAGCCTGGGGAGCATGTCCTTCCCTCCTCCTCTGTTGAACAAGGTCACACCCCTCAGAAAACGATGCTAAGGCAACAAACACAGTTGTACTACCTAAGTTTAGCGTATGCTAAGTCTGCACAAGGAACAAAAACCACATTACAGTAATGTTTCTGTAAGGGCAGGTTTTTCCTCACATAATGGGGTTATAATGTCTACTGGAATAGTCTTTGGGTACATTATAATTTGTTTGCATAATTAATATAAATGTGTCTATAATCCTGTTCGGTTTTGGGATCATTCATCCAAAAAAGGATATAGGATTCTCTAAAGCAGTGATCCTCAACCTATGATATTGTATAGGCCATTGATGTATTATTCTTCATGAAGAAGACCAGTACACCTCAGGTTATCCAAGACCTCACAGCAAACTGATAACAACATGGTCTGCTTTTTCCATCACAAACCCTGGTCCTGTGTGTCTACAGCCCTGAATGGGTTGTTATCAGGCATCTGCAGATGTATAATGACCCATTCATTTGAATCAGGTGTTTTGGAGCAGGGAGACATCTTAAACTTGCATGGCAGTAAATCTCCAAGACCAGGGCTGAGGACAGCTACATATCTAAGATTCTTGTGATTCTAATTTATGTAAACCAATATATATAGGTAGATATAGATATAGATATAGATATATAGATATAGATATAGCTTATAGATATATAAGCTATAACTACAGTACAATCAACAATAACTCAGAAAAAGTGAGGCTTATGATATCCACTGATATCCATCCACTCCACTGATCAAATTCTAAGAAAAACAATCTTGTTAAATTAGTAAATTTCCAAACAATAATATCCAGTCAAATTAATCACATTATTACATTAAACATTAGATCTGTGGTGATGTTCCAACCATTATTGTTTGATTAGCAACTGTAATGTGATTACATACTGTAATTTAGAACAATAACTGCATTACAGTCAAATGTAACGTGATTACACAAAAAGTTCTAGGTACAGGTTCGACCGTAACTTCAGTGGGCCAGATAATGCGGGCTACTTTAGCTACTTTATAGTTTTGGATAGGTTGAATAGCTATAGGCTTTTTAAATGAAGTAGATTAGTTTAGATTTACTTTTGGTAGCATGGGCTAAAATATTGGCCTAAATTATGATAAGGATTCATAACTAAATAACTTAAAATAAAACAGAATATTGCTGTAAGCTATGTTTTTCCTTAATGTGCATTGTCAACATTTGAGTTGCCTTATTGAATATTTCTCTTGATTTTTTCTACTCTGCCAACAAATTATATTGTAAATTGTAACCAAGGGGTGCAGTACCAATGCAAACTGGAGTTAAAGTTCACTACTAAGCGATGATTCACTCATGCATGAATCATACATCAATAGTTTTAGGAATGATCTATTATGATAAGATACAGAACATGTTTGCAGCTCAGCTCCCTCTGGTTCCCCCTGTAGCCTGTCTCCTGTTATCTGTATTTTTGATATAACCATTGGATTTTTGCTTTAGATTAGAACACAAGTGACGAAATGCATGCATATCCACAATAACGCAGCACCCAGTATCTCCCGGGGGACCCGGTCATACGCCTTCTCCAGATCTACAAAACACATGTAGACTAGAAGGGCATACTCCCAGGCCCCCTCCAAGATCCTTATCCGAGAGTAAAGAGCTGGTCCGTTGTTACACGACCAGCATCATTCTTCTTCAATATGAGGTTCAAATATTGGTCTTAGAATACACTTTAACAGGGAAGGCTGAGTAGTATGATACCCTTATAATTGGCACACACTCTCTGGTCCCCCTTTATGAACAAGAGCACCACCACCCCAGTCTGCCACTCCTTTGGCACTGTCCCCGACTTCCACGCGATGTTGAAGAGGCGTGTCATTTATGACATCCCCTCCACATTCAAAGCTTTTAGCATTTCTGGACGGATCTCATCAATCCCCGGGGCTTTGCCACTGTGGAGTTGTTTAACTACCTCAGTGACCTTAGGGAAATTGATGATGATCCCCCATCAGCCTCCAGTCGGATTCAGGAGTTAAAGTGTTCCTTCCACTGCCCAATTACCTCCTCAGTTGAGGTCAACATTGTCCCATCCTTACTGTACACAGCTTGGATGGTTCCCCACTTCTGTGGTGGTGGGATGGTTTTCCAGAAACACTTTGGTACCGACCGAAAGTCTTTCTCCATGGCTTCTCCGAACTTCTCCCACACTAGCTTCATTACTTCTGCTACGGCAGATGCTGCAGTCCTTCGAGCCAGCCAGTACCCTGCAACCGCCTCCTTAGACTTCCAGGACAACATATCCCGAAAGGCCTTCTTCAGTCAAACGGCTTCCCTGACCACCGATGTCCACCATGATGTTCGAGGGTTACTGCCCCTTGAGGAACCTATGACCGTGAGCCCTCAGCTTTCTGCCGCCACTTCAGCAATGGAAGCTTTGAACATTGCCCACTCAGGTTCAATGTCCCCAACCTCCACAGGGATGCCAGAGAAGCT
>JAODLL010059049.1:2921-18175 GCA_026546735.1 Forbesichthys agassizii | reverse complement strand
TATACACATACATACATACATACATATATATATATGCACATACATACATACACATATATATATATACATACATATATACATACATACACATATATATATATACATACATATATACATACATACACATATATATATATATACATACACATATATATATATATATATATATACATACATACATACATACATATACATACATACATACATACATACATACATACATATATATATATACACACACACACACACACACACACTGCCCTGTGTTTAAATAAAAAAAAAAAAAGTTAATCAAAGCGTACAGTCGCTCTTCACACTGGTGAACGGTGTGAGACATATGCTATATCTGGAGAGGTCCTAGCTCTTGCAAGCTAACATCACGGTGGTGTCAGCACCCAGTAACAGGAGAATACCACATACTGTATGCATATGCTGCGCATACGCTACTAGTTCTGCTCTGAAGCGAATAGAATGCAACTTGAGATGCCCTGTTACACGAGGTAACTAGACATTTGCTTTAGCTATCTGCGATTGTTGTTTTATTCTTGTAATTATATGTTGTCGTCTTATGAAAAAGTTGCATGGTGAGCTTTGTCTTTATAGTATTTGCACCCTCTCTAAAAAGTGTGCAAACCAGTCAGCAAAAACATTTTCATATTGGAAGAAAATAAATGAAAACAAACATGATACTTGTTATGGTAGTACAATACAGCTGTGAGACTTTTTGAATTGATAAGATACCTCAAACCTTTACCTCCACTAACACATCAACACAGCATGCACAAGGAAGATCCCCTCATGCTGACTTAATTAGGTTTAAAAGCAAATGTTGTACATTACCATCTGAGGTATGACATGCTGTGTCAATGCAGGTTGACACAAAGTAATTCCTCATATCTTTAGAGTATGTCTCACCCCCCCCCCCCCTCCCTCCCTCCCAGATGTAGTATGTTGACAAAAGTGCCTACTGGAAACTCAAGGTTAAATAATACAATTCCAGTAGATGTGCCTTCAGTTTCCCTTTAAGCGTCGCTCAGTGATGCATATCCATCTGCTGAAATGTGTTTAGAAAGGCCCTGTGTCTTAAGTGCTTCTAAGGCACTCAGAATGGCTCAAATGCCAATTCGTAAGGTATAGAACAAGTATAAACACTAAAACTGTAGTCCCTAAATGGAAATGTTGCTGTAACAATGGAACATGTAGACGTGTAAAAAATGCCATATACCTGCAGTTAAAGCAATTTGTACAGGACAAAATGGAAGTGTTGCTATCCATCACGTCCTGTTTGATTAACCAACGGAATATAAAATTTTGTCACTCGCGGGTTTTGTCAAATAAACTGTTCTTCATGGAAATCTGTAAAAAGACACGTTTCTGCACATTCCCTGGAGCGTGGTGGAGGTGATGAAGCCATTAAAATGTCTGATACCGACTTGAGTTGATGTGCATTAATTGTGCCCCATTGTTGCCGCACGGGGATGTCACTCACATGCACTGCTGAATGCCACCTCTGCTGGAAGCCACAGACGACTTCTTTCAGGGGCAGTGGGCGTGTCCTCACTGCGTTTCAGCTGGCCACCCGAGCATGTCTAAAACCTCACTAGTGTTTGGCCCGACCTGCTCACAAACCCTCTGCTTCTGCGCTACAGAATGCACAAGGGGGTGTGCATGAGAGAAACTGCACTGCACTCGGTTGAACATAGGCGCACTGACTCAGGAATGGACTGTGATAATATACACTAGCAAAGCAAGCTAAATGTATTTATACAGCACTTTTGAAAATATAAAAAGTAGTCGCAAAGTGCTGTACAGAAAAATTCATATAAAACAAACACTACATACATTAAACACTTTAACTTGCTGGAAGGGGAATTTAGCTTTCTTTTTCAGGCTTGTGTTTATGTGTCTGTGAAAGCAGTAGGACTTTTTTATGCTGTCGCACCACACATTGTATAATCCTCATAAGGCATTGCCACCCCAGAGGCCAGTACTGGTACAGGTCTAAAATGCAGTTTATGCACGTTCCCGTTTTAAAGTTACACTAAGTAAAATACATTGGATTAAACTATTACTAAACTGTTGTCTAGAGGTGTTAATAATATAATACATCTCTGGAAAGTTGGTGTGGGCAAATACGTCCAAGTGACGTCAATAGAGAAATGTACATTTACTAACTACAGTACTATTGTAGAAGTCTACAGTTTTTATAACCTTCCATGTTTAAATTGAAGCATGGGTAATGGGTATGCAGTATACCTCAAAAATTGTATAACATGCTCCCATGATCGTTTGGGCTGTTTCTCTGTACACAAAAGCTGTAATGAAAAACAGACATTCTCACCACAGCAAACAAAACCTTCACTCACTATATGGTAAATTAGCATGTTCATTCGGAAGGAAGGAAAAATTGATGTATGATTCAAAAAGAGTTAAAGTAATCACAATCATTGTCGCTGACATTTAGGGATTTACGAAGACTGTTTTCTCTCACACAACTGCCAAGCTAATAGTTTGACCATTAAAGTTGCGTGGAGCTGTTGGAGCCTCAACATATGTTATGTTTTCCAAGAGTTCATGCTTAAATATAATCTTATCTCAATCAGTTTGTACTCCTTCCTTACATATGCAAGCCATTTTCGGCATTGATAACACTGACAAAAGAATATATTGTATGTTGCATTGAACTGTGTGTAGTAAAGAGAAAATACCATAGACTTTGTATATATAAATGGACAGACCCTCACCCATAGCTATTCTCAAGAACGGATTTGAACACCGCGCTTTGCTGGCGCTGGTCGTCGCCATCTTTGCAGTACCTCACTCCGCCAGTTAAAATACATTACTAATAGACTTTTAACTAAAGAGCTATAATTAAAAAAAAAAGAAAACTATTAAAAAGAAATTTGATGACTTATGAGCGTACTAAGCGTACAAATGAAAACCAGCCAGGTCCTGTGGGCTGATTTTGAACAGATATGACGTGTATATCTGTTTCCAGCACATAAAATGCTAATTTTTATAAAAACAGGGGTTTTGTCAATATTAAACACCAGCACTGAAGTGTCACATCACAGATCAATCTTGTCACTTTGTTTACAGCTCAAAAAACTAAATTTATGGTGCAGGTACACTTTTTTAAATTAAAAAAGGAAAAGCATTTCTAAGAATGCTCTGTCACATAATTAGTGGCACTGTTTATAGATGCGTGCAATCCATGCATGTGCCATGTGCTCACTGCGTTGGCAAAAGTAAAGAAAACACTTTCATAATATCATGAGCGAGAAAGAGAAAAAAAATATATACACACACACACAAAGAGAGAGAGAGCGTTCAAGTTCAGACAGGTAGTGATTACAGCAAGGACCGTCACGCCCCATATAGAGCCTAGCCTATATCCATATAAGCCTGCTGGAAAAACAACCACTAGTTGCTGTAGAATCGACACATTTTTCTGTCTGACCACATTAGCATTAAACAGTAGCGTACACTGAGACACAATGAGCCTATTGTATAGAGGTGAATGGCCCAATGGCCAACAAGATGTACATATAAACCACAAGTATAATAACACATAAAAATCAACAACATGGCAAAGTATTTGTGTCACTGCCTTGGACACTAGCCAAACAATCCATCAATTCACATTCCAAACCACATCTAAAACAGCTGCCTCAATATTATCTTCATTTATCAACATTAACTTTACACATCAAATAATTGCAGTATGAAGCTGCTGGTTTGTCCTACGTAAACAAAGATGAGTGCTGTGCTTAAAAATTGTCATTGCGCTGTAAAACATTTTTTATAATAAGAAGAATTATGAAGGTCAGGTGCAAAAAATTGTTTCAGTCCAAGCAGCAAATGTGCCTGCCATTTGTTTATTTGGCACAAATCATTGCTCCCAGCTTTGCTTTAACAAAAGGGTCAATTGGCAGGAATAGGGCAGAATGCTAAATACACAAGTGTGAAACCTGTGTATAATTTCACAAAAAATCACAGACAACTGACCCTGAAATAAAAGCATATCCCACTTTCTCATTTACAATAAGCAAACTACAGTGAACTTTTAAAAAGGTGATGCCAAGATAAAAAATTTAAAAAATAAAACACTGATTTGCTAGGGGAGCTTTTTTCCAAGCTAGCATTTGCGTAGTGACTGCACGTCATGCAAGTATGTGTACTTGCAGTGTTTAGACTTGCATGTTTATGAATTCTTGTGTATACGCCATTGCAAAATAAGTGTTATTGTGGGGCTGACAGAAATGTGTTTTTGTTTGAATTCCATGTGGCTATGTGCGTTAGCTAGCGTGCATTTTGTCATACCCCATTTAAGGCCATACAATAAACATTAACAATAATCGTCGCTGGATTAACAACAGAGAATGTACAGGAGAACGCTTTGACTTACTGTATGGGAAGCTGAGGCGTGGAGTGACATCATCCTCTGTGCTTATGACTGATTTGAGGCAGTCAGCCAATAGGAGCATAGCAGCCAGGAGACAGTGGGTGATTGTAGCGAATGTCCACATGGTCATTGGTCCCTATCACACAGACATATGAAAACACACAATGTTTGCCTCCAGATTCCAGGAATTCATTAGGCCTCCTCTTCAGTCCGAACAGCTTATTTTTTCACTCCCATCTTCCTGAGGACAGTGGAGAGGGTGGGGGAGTGAGGCAAGTGTGTCCTTGACTGGATCTCGCACTCCCAGCGCGTCCTTACACACTGTTAGCAGACTCTTAAGGCAGGGATGGGTGATCCTCTCTGCTGTAAACGCTGGCTGTTTTCCGCCTCTCGTAGCGCTCTTAGATAGACGCTCTGTGGCCATGCAGTCATAATGGATGGCTTGTTGGATTCTGTGAAGAGTGCAGAAGAGAATTCCCTGAGCATATATATGCCAAAAATAAGAACAACATAATATAAATGTATCAAATATCAAAGAGAGACACATTGTCTAAATAATCACATGTACGTTCACAGTCTAATATTGGTGGCATGAAGATTAAGACTAATATTTATGATTCTGTTTATTCTTGCGACACACCACTGAAGAAAAACTCAGCTAATTCGTCCCCTCAGAGAGAGAACCACTTGACAAGAAACATCATAGAATGGGTACAATGATGCATTACTACGATGCATTACTATAAATTTAAAGTTTGACCAACGTGCTGTCAAATTTGCGTTATGGTATAACAGGCCACAAAGTAGGCAAGTTAAAAATCCCGTTTGATGTTATATGCTCGTATTTAATTGGGCTGTAGCCGTCACTCGGTGAGAGATCAGCAAGAAGATGACATGGCGGTTTGGCTCTTATTCTGTGGTGAGGTGGGATGTAAATGAAAGAGAGAAACGACTTTGGAGACGACTCTGTAATTTATCTGAAAGACACGGAGCATGCAGCTGCTGCCTATGTTTCATTGGCTTCAACGTCAGCCTGTAGAAGAGATTCCAGCTAGAAGACATTTGCGGAGTTCAAAACTGTTTTTCCACATTTAACAAATTGTCATGTTTTGTGGAAAAATGAACTAACAAACAAAATACTCTTTTCAAACTGCTTTGTTGCCTACATTTCAAAGTTTCACAAGCCTTCCATATATCATAAACAATTCAAAGTAGACAGTTGTTACTGTAACTCTGGTACACAGAATCAAAATAAAAGTCAGACAAGTAAACATAGAAATACAGCACAAGCACTTTAAACAGCTGCAGGTGAAAATAATCTCCAGCTCGACCAGAGGCAATGTAAACTCCCAGTGGACCCAACAACACAAAGCCTGCTTCTTAAGAAATAACAGTCTGCTAACTGCTGAAGCACTGATGTACTGTATCCAGCCCATGCTCGTACATAAACACCGTAACAACGCTTTCAGTGTAAACACAGGAAAGGCACGTGGTTCGTCAGCTGGTGACAGAGTTGGTCTCACAGAAACGTCTCCAACAAGGGGACCCTTCCAATATTTATGGTAGCTAATAAAATTAACAACAGCACCAACGACAGCCTCACTGAGGGCCTGGGAGTTTTTTAAGAATATAATCTATAGATATGCTATACAAATGCAGGATACTGGGGCATTTACGACTCCATCCCCACCCATACCCTTTCTAGTACAGGCATCTTGGTGCTCAGGCTTTTCTGGCTCACTAAATTTTTGACCAAACTGGTTTGCAGACTGGTAGAGCATTAGAATTAACAGCTTGCTAGCTAAATAATTTGATGACTGGGTGGCACGGCTGGCCGGCGATTGTCGTGGGTGGCTGTCTGGCTGTCTGGCTGAAGAGGCATACTCACGGTGGCTAGCTTGCGTGATAACTGGCTAGCACACAGATTTGTGCAATGGCTAGCTGGCAGATTGGCGGTGTGTGTGCGCTTGGCGGGACCGACTGGTTGTGTGCTGTTCCCAGTGCACAGAGACAAGCCATCTTGCTTATGCCAGCTGTGTATTTATGTCTGTGTGTGTGTGTGTGTGTGGGAAGGGGGGGGGGGGGTAGAAGGGTCACCACAGTTGACCGACCTTGTCACAGCCAGGTACCATCACTCTCTGCTCTTCCCGGCAACAGTGACATTGTCCCCAAACCCTCCTTATGGGTTAACGCTATCACAGTCGGCTGCACAGAGCACGTACCCCTGTACCAGTTCTAGTGTGGACGCGCCCCACCTCTCCTCTGCCTCCATTGCCATGCTCCTGCTCCTGTTGTCCTCCTCCCGACGCTGGCTGTCAACGCATCGCCTCTGCCGGGTCTGAGAGGGGTGAACCATTAAGTCTGTGTAACCCGGTGTCACACCTCACGTCACGAGCAGCTTCCCCCTCTGACCCCCCCTGTGTGACTGCTGTAGTAACGCAGTCACTGTGGACGGACGCTGGTAACACCAATACATCCCCCTACCTCACCCACTGGGCTACTTTCTGCCTATAGGACTCCCAACAACAACCAGCATTGCAGCACAGCCAAGGCCAATCCAGCCCAGCCCAGCTCAGAGGGAGGGGGGGAGGGAGGGAGGGAGGGAGGAAGAGGAGAAGGAGAATGTGTTTTGCGGTGCAGATGAATTGGCTGACTTTCACTCAATGGATATTAAGAAATTCAATTTCACAGTGCATCATTATATACACACACACAGTGTAATATATATAGTGTTTTTTTTATGTACTATATACTGGACACTGTGGAACATTAACAATTATTACTAATGCAAGATCACTCACTCATCACTGTGATCTTTACAAAAGTGGCCCCCCCTTCACACAAGACGATTGAAAAATTGGTACATTTTTGTGTACAAAGCATTGCTAGGTTTACTGCCGTACCTATGCTTCTCGTTAACACAATCTCTAAAAACACACAGTCTACCTTCTCAGCTGCTAATAATATTTACAGTTCCAATGGTCAGAACAGAAGCGGGGAATAACAATTTTTCCACAATGCCCCTTGGTCTTGAAATGAACTACAAAAACAAAATGTTAAATGAATGAAGGTATCTTTTTCTGTATTGATTGACAAACATATTGTTCAATGTGATTGTTTTTAATTATTTGTATTGCATAATGTATTTGTGTTGTATTTTAGTACATGCTGACTGACTGTACTTCCTGTTGACCTTCTTGCCAGGTCCCCCTTGAAAAAGAGGTTTAACCTCAGGGGTTTCTTCTCCTGGTTAAATAAAGGTGTGATAATAAAAAAATATGTATACTCTCAGTTTAGCTCAACAGTGTCAAATCAAAAAAGTGGCCGTTATATTGCTTATGTTGCTTGCTGTACAGTGTGATTTTGCAAAATAAACATTTTCTAAGTGATCATAAGATTATATGCGAACCATTTTGGCTAACGCTTTGCTAAATATACATAAAATGTGTCCTGGGTACACTTTATGAGAATTAGATCAACTTAAGATAGGGACAGATGAATGTCAAAGTGATCGGTTACAAATCATCACACACACATTCATAAAGATTATGTATGAACCCTCTCTGAAACTACTCTCATTGCCACAGGCAAAAAAAACTAATTTATATTTGATGTCACCATGTTCAACTCAGAATCTCAATGAATATTTATATGGCAATGAACAAGTTGATAAAAAGCTAAATCTCTGCAGTGCCCCAGCACTGCATCATTAGACTAGCAGGCAAGAATTATGCTTAAGTGCTCAATAATAAAAGAGAAATGCCCAAATAAAAAATAAAGATCCCCTGCAGCAGTTTGGGAAACATCAGATGTTGTGGGAGCCTCTACTCCAGAGTAAGTAGAGATTATGACATCACGAATGTTCATATTACAGACAGTAGGACAGAACAATTTCTAAATACATGGGGGGCTTTTTGCTACATGTTAACAAGGAGGATGCAGATTTATTTTCTTGGTTTTTACTGTGATTTGCACTTTGTTTTAAAGAACTTTCTTTGAGAAAAACAAGAGCACATATTTGCCAAACAACAAATACATGGATCAATGGTATTGGTAAATCAAAATGTACCATTTTATTTATTATTTGAAGCCGACAGTCTTCGCCTGATGGGATAGTATCTAATGAGCATGAAAACAGTAACAGAAGCAACATACCCAATCTACAATTCATTATAATCTACAGCCTACAAACACTTAACCCTACTAGTGAAAAGAACAATATGCCTCCTTGTCCCCAAACATGAACTGCAAAGTTCTGCTCACTACCCGAAACCCCATCTGCTTATCTAGGATGGGGCCTGGTGGTCCTTTCATCTTTAGAGTAGAAATCTGGTACCATATTTCCTGGTGTGTCTGTGTGTGTGTGTGTGTGTGTGTGTGAGAGAGAGGTGGGGTGGGGGGGGTGGGGTGAGGGGTAAAGCATCATTAACCTGTTGACCTGGGAGGGTACCTACTAATACCTGCATCTGCTCAAACCGAAAGAATTGGCAGAGGACACATTAGATGCACCCTTCCAGGTCATGGCAAGTTCATGAGCAAAGACAGCCTGTATGCTAACCCGTTTGCTAACCCCATATGGGCTTTGTGTTTAGCCATTAGTATTAGATAAACTGTTGGGCAGGGCCTATAGATCTGGACATATGGGAATATTAGGCCTTCATCCAATCCACTGAACATGATCATGACTCAGTTAAAGATTGAAGCAAATGAGGACTACATATAAAAGCATTTGCATTTAATTGATAGTCTATCAAAGCAGAAATTGATATTTCAGTGCACAATCACTGCTTCCAACAACAAACAAACATATAGGCCTAAAAATGAGGTCTGATTGTTTTGTTTTATGGTCACAATATCAGCGCTATTGTGCATATATTAGGGGAAAGATGTTTTCCCCTCAGTGTTGAACAAACTGGCTTCTAGATACCTCTTAAGCAATATTAATGGAATTGTTGGGAAACAAGAATACAGCAAGCTGTTGACAAAGTAGAGCCGTCTTGCATGTGGTTATCGCGAATGCCTTTGTCTTAATTTATTAAAAGGAATGGCTGCGTGCAATATAGTATACTCAAACAGGGCCTGATAGTAAGTCTTCAGAACACTGGTTAGTTTCATTTGTGCCCGGAGTTATGGTTGTGGTAACATACTGTACAGTGTGCCTCTCCCACAGCTGAGATGCTCACATTCCTGGCTATCTACCCCCTAAAAACACAAAGATTTTAGATTCACACAAGCATTCCTTTGCATCGTGTTTTAAAACCATACAGCATTATCGGAGTGGTCATCTGTGATTAGCTTTTGTTGTTTCTTTTTGTAATGATGAACAGATCTCGAGAGGAAATTTGGAGTTTTAGATTTGAGGGTGCTAGAACACAATGGAGGAGCGTACCTTTAAATATCAAGAAAACATTCATCAAGCTATTTGCTGGATCTATTGCATGTACCAGACCTACAGTTGCACTGTACGTACTTCTTATATAGTATCTTTCAGACATATTCCTCATACTGATTGGTAGGGCAACAGAACATGTCCTGAATAAAACCTCTAAAGCGAGGCATTATGTGTTTTGTGTTAATAAGGGGTATACCCTTTCCTCTCATCTTATCCCTTGAGCCTGGGACAGGTGGGGACTAGGCAGACTATGCAGCTCTCGGCACCAAGGAGGCAGACTACTGAACGATCCAAAACTAGGTTAAAAATAAAACAACATGTGTTTGCTAAACTGGAAAAGCTCATTACATGTATCATCACCGTGTGACATCACGTGCGGTCAAAGAATGAATCAGCATGTAAGACAAAAGGAACATTACTGGAAAGCTAACTATAGCTTCACTTAAAGAGTCATAAGAACAGTGCATTAATATACTTTACATTCCAAATAACCTCTTATATTTCCCTTTCACATGAATAACATTTTACTGGCAAGGGCGGAAGGTTATACAATGGCAATCTGAAAGGATGTGCTTATGTCTTATTTCAAATATGGCAGTATTTTCTGGAAAGTATGCCTACAGGTAATAAGGCGATATGTCTATGTAATAATAAAGGCCATAATCAACCTCCCTAGCATCAGTCTACTGGCTGAAAGACTTGTCTTGGTATGGAGCTATAAAGAGACGATTGAGATAATCATGTCAGTCATAACTTGTTTTCAGCATATTTCCTTTAGAGTGCTTTAAGATTTAGACCTTTATCACCTATGATTATAGTTTCATTTGTATAAATGCAATAGACAACTGTCAGTTATAGTGAAACGCTCAACTGATGTGTTGTTAATAGCTAGCTCTCATTGCAGCTCTGAAGTCTTAACCTACAGCAGCCAAGTAGTAATAAATAATTAATGAATAAAATACACACTTCCACAGAGGAGTAACCCATCTTCTCATTTCTCTCATCAAATATAAGATCTACATCTTATATTATCTATAAGAACTACATCTGTGTTAGCAAGCATCAGGCCTGGGTTTAACCTCAAAAAAAAAAAAAAAAAAAAAAAAAAAAAAACTACAAACCTCAACTATAATACAGAACAGCTGGTCGCTCGAGATGCAGGATTATTATGCCTTAAAGGTAGAAAAATACAAGTTTGTGTGTTTGCAATGAAGAACGAGACGAGACGAATACTAATGAGCAGCCATTGATTTAACAGGTCCTCCCATTTCCTCTATGTGTAGCCTACATCTCCTCTGATGACTTTGAAGTGGCTGACACAACCAGCTCTTTTATTACTTGTGTCAGTCAGTGTTGGACAGAGGAAGCACCTCAAAAACCCACAGACTGAAACAGCTACTCACCTCACCGTGTATAGATAACAAATAGACATGAAATATGACAAAGTTACATCACAGGCTGTAGAGTGCATAATTGAGTTGTGTTCTTGAGCTTCTTAAACGGCAAGTTAATGTCGCAAAGAAAAAAGGGATCTGTTTTTGCGCATTATTGATTTGCAGGTGTGATATCCCACAGTGATAATATGAGAACTCTAATCTTTGCATATGTCATTAATTATTCATAACAGAATGTCTCTCATTGATCAGTGACTAATGCATCAGGGTGTTGTGGTGGGTCCCTTTTCTCATTTTAAGCACCTAATGATTAAGCTTCGACATCGACACAAGACATCTTAAAACAAGCCATGATTGAGGTATACGGCGAGCTGAGTCATAAATTCCCTTCACATATTAATGTGAAATCAGAATGACATTAAAAACTTCCCAAACCTCCAACTTAACGCTGGGGTCTAGTTAGGGTGGTCCATAAGATGGAAGTCGGTGGCTACAACCCCCAACAAACCTTTTCCTGCGATCAGGGTCCTTGAGCATGCCTATCCCCTAGGCTACCAGGCTCCTTAGTAGTAAACCGCTTTGGATAAACGGGTCTGCAAAATGACCCAATTGTAATTGTAAACATATTTGGTTGACTTGCTAACACACTAAGGCCACAGATAATTCGGTTTATACACCGATCTCCTGCTGTGACCCAAAAATTCCTGATCCACTGGTGCATTTTAACAGCAATTAAGGAAACACACATCTGGCCCGCCTGTTCCAACGTATCACCGGGATTCTCTTCAAACACCAATAGCCTTAGCTATTTTTTACTTTATGATAAATATATCAAACCATTTTCATGTAAGAAAACCAATGTTAAAACATGTACTCATGGCATGCTTTGGATTGCAGTTACCTAAAAAATGTATAGCAATGTTAACAACATATGATGCAGTCAATGTTTCCGCTATGTACATTTACAAGCGCCACTTCTTTGTACTTTTATGAAATGTCACGAAGTTGCGACAATGCATACTGCATGGCCAAGTATTGCAAGAACGAGCCCAGCGAGAGTATCCTAAATCCTTTTCTCAGGCAGTGCCAAAGAGCAGATAGCAACATTACTGGAGAACTAGTAAGTAAAAGTAGATTATATGCAGGGGATGTGTCCTCAACATTTAAAACTAGTATATTTGTGCCCCCATTAAAACACAAAAGACGCACTAGAACCGCCCGGCGGTAGAAAGTTATATCCAAAATATGTAGTAGACTATTATTATTGTTTTAAGTCAGCTATTTAAGCATTGATCATCCCAAAACACAGATGAATTGAATATGCAGGTTTTGAATGTGAGCATATGAGCTATTGAAGTCCAGTGGTTAATACATGAAGTAAAATTAATTGACCATTGACATGAATATGTCACATGCACATTACCCAGGTATAACCGTTCTCCCCCACTGCTTAAAAAAATAAAATAAAAATAAATACACTGGCATTGATACTTTACAAAATAAATACCAACGTGTCAGGTATTAAATGCACACGCAGCTGCTCCTCTATGAAATATGTTGCTACATAAATAAAGTTAATGAAGTGACGTCAGGTTATCTGGTCTTGTCTTTCGTCAACATGTCTGAGCACAATGTTGAAACAAAGACAACGTTTGTAGTGTGACAAAACTCCAAGCAGCCATCCCATGTTCCGACAAGAGAAATGACTGGTAGCGAGAATATTCTAATGCCTTTTAAATACACACACGCGCGCGCGCACGCACGCGCACACGCACACACACACCTAAGCTCATCTGCGCAGCAATGAGTAATTATCATTTCATGTGAGTGAGTGAAGCGGGGCTGGCAGAGGAGATACTTTAAGGAGATGTGGGGTCACCTCAACAGCGGGAGAACATTTCTGGATAACTTGCAACACGTCAATAACAAGCTGTGCGTGTCACTCAGAAGGCAGTGTGATAGGCCAGGTGACCACCCCCAACCCCCTTTGCCCAAGACGTCCTGGTCAACGTGGTCACAGTGATGCAGGAAATGTTAGCTGATGTTCAAGCTATTTTAGTTGAAAAATGCTTAATTGAACTGGCACGTTTGCTATACAGCTCTAAACTAAACTAATTGGAAAACAGATTAAGCTAAGCTTGTGTTTATTACGATCGGATTTTGAAAAGCACTCAAGGCTTTTAAATAGAAGGCAAAGGTTGTCCATAGATGTCAGCAGTGTGTGTGTGTGTGTGTGTGTGTGTGAGAGAGAGAGAGAGAACGGGGGGTGTACAATCATTGTTTCTATTTATTTTGGTTACCTTATGGTGTATAACGCAGATATTTAGGTAAGATCCACTCCCATCAGAACGGCTATTGTTTGCACCACAAATCCGTGCCATTCATCTTCCAGCTGGATGGTCAACCACTCCCATGGGCGAAAGAACACCATGCTCATGTGTGAACACCATGGTGTGGCAACGGCGCATGATAGAATCCGAGACCGACAATCGTGTAATCACACAATAGCTGGCTTTATACAGAGGTCTTGGCCATGCTGTGTTAGAATTACAGTTTGTCTGCTAATTACACCATCAAATCCAAATTCTCAGCCTTACACACAGTAGGCTTTTCTTCTCATGACTTAAACATGAGTTTGGGGGAGCACAAGTAATCCCTATGGCTAAACCGTATTGAAGACTCATTTCTTTAGGAGACTTGACAAGACTACATAGAGGATTTTGGAGACCGTAAGTATCAGATGACTATATTGTGTATCTGGCCTTGGTTTTCACCTTGTCAGACCCGTGCAGCAATTAATTCAACATGTCCAGGTACTGCTATTAAAAGTCAATGATAGTGACCACAAGCCTTGACCACACAACTCTTCCCATTACTCACTACGACGGGGAAACATGACACAGTTAGTCGTAAGAGCCGTTTCCCATTTCAATGCAGAAGGCTGCTTACACTATGGCAAGTACATGCGTCTACTTCAAAAGGAACCACTTCGATTTTGTTTACAGGTTGGTGGCTCACGCGTTGTCTTTGCACACAGTCGCAGGCAATAAAACTAAGTACCGTGTCAACATAGTGGCATCACTCCGGCAACACTGCTACCAACAGGGGCGGACACACAACACCGACGGATATCGTTACATCTCAATTTATGGCAGCTCCTCAGTCCTGTGATCAGAAAACCACAGATATATACATGCTTTATACATATACATACATACGTACATACATATATATATATATATATATATATATATATATATACATATATACACATTTACCTATTTCACATAGGTTACTAATTATTTCTTTCAGTTATAGTAACTACATAATATTGTCATTTCAGTGATAGCCCATCTGCACACTCACATGAGCAGTTTTGCTAAAATCAAGATTAACCTTAACCTTTACCCCAAAAAAATAAAAATGAATAAAAAATAATTTCTAATTTGTGTGATTGTTTTTTCTACTAAAATAATAAACAATATAAACACTAAATAGACATTTTGAAAAAAGATTAGGTAAAACAATATTGCAGCAAGCTATGATCCTGGTTAATTCCTCTATAAGAGACGGTTTTCGCAGTATAATATAATAGTTAAATTTCAGTTTTCACTTTGAGTGTCAAGATTGCTGTAGGAGAGAATATACAACATACAAGTCCCTATATCACAACAATATCTGATATACTGTAGTCATCTGCAGATTCACAAGGAAAAGCATTCCAGGCACGAAGAACTCTGTTTTTCATTTGGAGGCCGGATCCCTTTGCAGTTTCTTTCCCTCTACATTTCTTTCAAAACAGGAGAAGGCAAATGGAGAGGTTGTTGATTTTACATTGTGGATATTGTACTGGAGA
This sequence comes from Forbesichthys agassizii, assembly GCA_026546735.1. Classification (NCBI taxonomy): domain Eukaryota; kingdom Metazoa; phylum Chordata; class Actinopteri; order Percopsiformes; family Amblyopsidae; genus Forbesichthys; species Forbesichthys agassizii. Next base: position 3,128 of record JAODLL010059049.1, on the reverse strand, counting down.
AGTGAGGGATTACATAATGCATCTTGGGAAGGACATCTCAGTCTAAGCCTTGTCTAAGTCACAGGGGACTGCTCTGTCTATGTCTTGTCCAAGTAACAGGGGACTGCTCTGTCTATGTCTTGTCCAAGTCACAGGGGACTGCTCTGTCTAAGCCTTGTCCAAGTAACAGGGGACTGCTCTGTCTATGTCTTGTCCAAGTAACAGGGG
>JAODLL010059038.1:0-18175 GCA_026546735.1 Forbesichthys agassizii | reverse complement strand
TACAATATATATACAAAGAAAGTGTTAAAGCTCAGTTCATATTTTAAATCAAAGGTTTTGTTTTTGGGATATGAACCAAACCCCAATTTTTCAATGCGTAGACCCCTTGATTTTTCTATAGCGCCACCAGAACCACAAAGCATATTATCTGCACCTCACTGTTTATTTTGTAAACAATAGGTTGGGGGTGGGGTGTACACAACACTGTGCTGTTAAGCTCTGTATAAGCAGAGGAGTGCTAGCCACTCAGCACTCAAAATTAAAACCATTTCAAACTGTTTATGTGATATTTTATTCAATGACATTTCTGGAATGAAATCAAGGGGTGTGCCTTTTTAAGTTGAGGTTTCGCCTATTATAAAATATTCTCATTCCCTTTAATGTTGCTGGTCGTATTTACCACTTTACACAAAATTAATACTTTTAATTACTGTTTTTGCTTTAGTTTATGTGATGCTGGATTTGAATTAATTTCTCGTTATTCATGTAAAAAATAGAATGCTCTTAAAAACATTTTTTATAAACTTGGCCAAATATACTATTTAGTCCTTTCAATTTCTGAATCCCCAAGTGTTACGCATAATATACAAAGATGGACTTTTTGAACTTTTCAAGACATAGGCAACCCGCATGAGAGATAATTGTCAAGCTTTAAACTTGTTTTGCATGATTGTGTCTTTCAGATTTAACCTAAAAACAGCAACTAGCTGCATAATTCTTGTAACACTAAACCCAATGAAGCTAGCTGTTCAATGCTACAGCTGGCACACTAGCTAAAATCATGAAAAGCACATAGCTTTTTAAGGAAGACGTCCTCCTGACAGACAAATTGGTTGACCTGAAAGACCAACAGGTCAATTTCCTGTCTGGAGTCTCTTGTCACTGTATTATATTATAGTCGTTCTTGCTATGGTTTCCAATAACTCATCCTCTCTTAAATCATGTCTTTATCCCTTGACTGCCATTATGTTATTTTGTCATTGAATGTCCATATAAAATGTTTTGTATAAAAATGTTTTGTTGTGATTACGTGTTCAGTGGTTGTCATTTCAGTAGGCTAGGCCTTTGTTTTTATAAAAAACAGAAAAATCTGTTTCTTTTTCTTTTAGAAAATAACACTGATTCTTTTCACGATTATAAACATTCAGTACAAATGTTTAAGTAGTTGCACAAAATAACTTATTTTGTCTTCGTGGTCAGAATGGACTGCTATGATACTAGTAGGCTAGTAAAGAAAGCCCATACAGTAGACCCAAGCAGTTTAGACATTTATTCTAGTAACTATTTTAAATATACTAGTTATTTAGTGACTAGTAACTATTCCAGTTACTAATATATATTTCCTATTTGTGCAGTATTAATGGTGCTATTTATTAGATACTAGTATATCTTAAATTAGTATATCTTCATTTGATATACTAATTTTTCAAATAATTACTAGTCTCTGTTTTTCTAGTAACTATTCATTAGATAATAGTATTTATTATTATTAGTATCTAGTTCACTAATTACTAGTATCTATTCCATTCTTACTGGTAATACATTGCTGATGAAAAGTTAGATTTGAATAGTTTATTAGCATTTACTAAAATGTTCACTGGTTACTAGTAGTTATTCACTACTGGTGTCTATTTTCTGTCTAGCCTCTCCGCTCTCCAGGGCCCACCACTCGAGGGAGGACCTGTGTTGTTTGGGTCATATTGGTGGCAGCGAAGGTCAGGGGCCCTGACGGACCAGACCCAGGCGGCAGAGGCTGGGTCTGGTACAGATAAGCTTAACACTACATCTGAACACCTCTAGGCTAGACTAGTCATATGCTTTATCTGCATCAAAACCTTTTTATAATTACATTCAAACTTCAGTTTAGAACCAAAAATCTAAAAAATGATCTTCATCCGATCTGGAGATGGCTGTGTGCCGGCCCAGATGTATATGGATGCCGGCCAGCCAGGGTCCATTCCTTATCCGACGCAGACATAGCTTCTGGGCCAGACCTGAGCAGGACCCAGAACTGACCAGACCTGGCCCGCATTTGGGCCAAATGACTACAAATGAAACACATCTGTTCCAGTGCCGGTCCAGATCTGAAAAATGAATCCATACTGACACAGATCTGGCCCAGAACATATAGGGAGGCTCTTGGCCAGATCTGGGCCAAATGGTTTTTGCTATCTGGGACCAGGCTACTATGATCTCCCTGCCCTTTTTCACAATGTCAATGATATTGTTCATAAAAAGCAGTTCCTCTCGTGAACATTGCCAAAAGGAATGTGTTATAACAACAATAAGTGGCTATATTTTCCCAAGAAAAGTGTGGTCGTTCCAGCTGTTATCCTGATATACTGTGCCATTTCACAAGTTTGTTATGGAAAGCTCTCACCAATGGACAATATGAAGGCTTTAATGTTCATTGCCAGGTTCACTTCATAAGAAGTGCATGTTAGAGGCAAACGCTGCTGTTTTTAACACTAACACACTAGAAGATAATTTAAGGTGCTGTGGGTAGGATTTCAGGGCTATAAATGTAGTGTAATTAGTTAAAATCATCAGACATTCTGCCACCTATCAGTGAGGAAAATGCTCTGAGAATATCTGCTCTGGTCAATAGCCCCTTGCCTCTATGTAAGTCAATTTAGATTTTTCTAGCTAAACAAATATTTCTGTACAATCAGGGCCTATTTTCGCTGATTTCTGGATTGTAACTATATCTTGCCTGTCATGAATGCACATACACAGCTACAACAGGTTTATCAATGGGCTTCACAACGGCACACCAATGGGTTCCAGAGAGAGGGGGCAGACCATGGTGTGGGTTTTGGGTTGTTAATTTGTCTTGTCTTGCTCTCTTTTAGCTAGCTCTCAAATTAGTTTGAATTATAATTCTCAGAGGTATGTTTATGAGTGTTTTGGTTTGAGATACTGGTGCAATAAACTGACATGTAGTGGCATAAAGTCATATTTGAGTCATATTAATAATATTTTTTTACTTCCTGGTTTCCCAACAGAAAAAGCAAGGTTGACTTCAAGTTCACAGCCATTGTGTTATTGTTGTATTATACGTGTTAAGTGTAAAAGTAAAGATAAGTTAAGATAAAATAAGATAAACCAAGGCAGGAAATGAGCTTTGGCAGAGCCAATCATCCGGTTGCCCCAAAAAGTAATTTCTTTCTCAGGAGCAAACATTCATTAGTTGTAGGGACTGTACTTTGCCACACAAAACCAGTTATATTAGACATTTCCATTGGTCACAACAACAAATGAAATACAGTAAGTTGAATCAAAGCTGTAATACTTAAAACATTTAAATATTGTTATGATTGCTAAGTGCTAACATGTTGAAGAGCTCCTCTGTGTGTTTGTCAACTGCTATTTGGCTCTACAGTCTACTGTATGGTTTGTTCTCCCATTTAATAGTAGGCTTCAGATAAACAACAGGGATGATGCCATCTAGTGACAATGGCACTCACACGTGCATGTGCTTTAGTACACAACCTATGACTGTGAGCACATAAGATTGTGGTCTTGTGCTGAGATTGCAGGCAAAGTATAAGTTGATTTTAATTGAGGTAAAATATGAATTATGCTCAGATATAATGCATATGTATACAGTACACTATATTAAAAATTAACCATGGTCACAGCGGTAAGTTTCAAATGTGTAATAATACTACATTTCTCACGAAACTGAAGCCGACTGACACTCTCCTATCTAGTTACTATGTTGTATGTTATTATTAGGTTAGGTTATATTAGTGATTTCACCAGGCCATTCAGATTGCTATAACATTTCTGTAGAGGCACATGAGGTAAGCCTGATCTGAAGGTAGCCATGCTTAGCCTACTATTTGCGGATAAGAGGCAGTAAGAGTGTTTTTTTTATAATGGGTACTGGGCTATTTGCTGGAAATTAAATTATGAAACCCTAAGAATGTTCAGAGAAAGGCTTACAGAGCTATAATTGGGGTATTCAGAGTATATAGGCATCATTTAACAGTCAAAATGTATTTTCATTCAGTTTGAATGTACATCTGATCATTTCATTCATGTTATTTTAAGCACGTAAACTACATTTATATAGCACATAGATTCAGTACACAATAAAGTATACATTACACAATACATTTTTTTAAACACCTTTTTAAAATGGTTTTTATTACACATTGTTTGATGCTGTTGCAGGCTTTTTCAAAAACGGATATTAATTACATCTAGAGCCTTTTTCAACACATAAATGTAATGTTGTCAATATTAACAGCATGAATGTGTCTAATCACAGTTCAGAGACATTATTTAATGGCTCTGACCCCATTTTAGGGTGCATGCACTTTAGGGTAATGCAGTACAAATTGCATAATTACAATGTTAGCGATTACTGCCACATGATGTAAAGCTGTCAAGGCTAAATGTTGTATAATTGATTTGAGTCTTCACATCAGAAAGAGTTCACTATAAAACACCTTTGCTTTATGGTGCTACCTCGTCCAGGACAACTAACGTAGTACCACCAGGTACTTTATACTTTAAATTGCCTAGTGGAGGTGTACATAGGCCTAGATATCTAAATGGAGCTGCTAGCTTAGAGACAGAGAATGAGCACTATGTCAGCATGTTTAATGAGACACTCCTTGACTTGTGCGGAGTTGCCATTAAGGCTGAAACCATGCTGTGTGTGCATGCATTCAGCTGGCTTTATTTCTTTATAGCTTTACATCAAGGATTGTTTAGTTGAATTTCAATTAGCGGTTGAGAATTCAGTAATGGGACATTTACTCACAAATGCAATTCCACCACTTAAATAGCATACACACATGAACATGCAAATACAATAGCATTTGTATAGATATCCAGTTATATCCACAACCTGTTCACTACGAGACTGTGGTTGTAATGAAACCATGAAGGCACTAGACCTTAGCAGGGCATCTAAAATGCAATATTTTAATAGTTTACACTACTCAAGGGAAATAGGTTAAATACTGCATCTCTGAATTGATGTAGGCACTATAAAGGCACTTTTTTAGAAGACCATAATTACAGAAAACATGAATGTCTGTAACAATATCCAAAGGTCCTGCAAATAGATAGCCAAAATATCCTTACTGTTAGACAATCCTTAGTTGTTAAATAGAACTAATCATTAATAAAATGCTGTGAGTGAGTTCCTTTACAGTAATGTAAGAACAGAATGCTAAGTTACTCATTAAGGAGCCACTCTGTGTCACATTACACTCTTGGGATTTAGCAGAAATGTATCCTTATCAAAGGGAGGTATTTTTGAGAATTCAGTATAGAATTCCTATTGTATTACAAGTTGTTGTTCCCATGACACAGTGGAATTTGGATTTGAGGTGGAGGAGTGTCCCTCTTGTGGTCATGAAGGCTTACTACATCACAGTTAATCTGCAGTCTTTGCAGTTCATGTTGGCTGCTGCCACTGCGTCTGCAGATAAAGTGCTAGTCAACTACTTAAGTAGATTATAGACATGCTATCAATGAGCTACATCAAGTTATCACTATGTATGACTATCACTTGATATTTAAGTAAGCTACCAAGTATTATATGCTATATGGAATATCATAAACTTCAATGTTTGCACATTAAACATATAACATACTATTTTATAAACATAATATTATAACATATATACCACTTGTTAAATATCAAGTGATCCATAAGTCATACATGGTTATAACTTGATGTAATGTACCTATCACATGCCTTTCATGTGCACGCATGCTATTGCATTGGACTATCACAGCGACACGTAGTCCAAAGCTGCAGCACCCCATTCTATCAGTAGCACCTGTCTGATTCCCACTGGCATGTGCCATGTGGCTTTCTGATCTGGGGCTCGACTAACACAATCCATTGGGATTTGACTTCCATGTTACACAGTGAAACAGCATAAATCTCCCCTGCGTTCCTCATCTGTTATCGGTTCTGTCTCCATATACAGTAGTACATCAAACTAGTGAATTATGCTGCTTTCTCTGATCCTGCCTTTACTGGTCTCTTCAGCCATCGCCAATGACAAAGGTAATTGTGACTGGGTGTATGCTATCCACAAAAATGCTGTCCAAAGCTAAAGGTTAACATTGTATGCATCCAGAATTTATAGTATAGTTATAGTTATAGTATACCATGTATATGACCAAACATAAATAGTAGTCAAAGGCGGGCTTGATTGGAATATATTCCATATATATGAGTTTGAAACTGGAAGGTGTAAAGAATAAGTAGCCTGGTCCACTGAAGCTAATGTAGTGAATATGTTTGTGTCTTATAAAAACATATGGGTTTCCCTCAATCTAAAAGGAGATTTAGCATGTTGTTGAAGGTTTAAATAGTTGCCATTTAAACTACAGTATAAGCCCATTGGGAAGTGTCAGCAAATGGGTGATTATCATAATACATTGTGCTTCACTATCAATCGTGGGAAACAACAATTTAACAGGGTCTCAGTTGAAAAAAGTGAACCTACAGTGTACAGCTATTTTATAAAAATATATTCAGGAGCTCATTAATGGCCTCTCTTTATCAAAAGCACAATGTTTAATCTTGGTCCATGTATAACAGCAAGGGCTGTTTAATCTTGGTCCATGTATTACAGCAAGGGCTGTTTAATCTTGGTCCATGTATTACAGCAAGGGCTGTTTAATATTGGTCCATGTATAACAGCAAGGGCTGTTTAATATTGGTCCATGTATAACAGCAAGGGCTGTGTAGTAGAAGGATTGTATTTTCAGCACACACAGAGAACAGTTAGCTAGTGGACTGAGACGAGATATTTGGTGATTTCAACTAAATGTGTATTAGCTTACTATACCTTTAAGACCCTAATCGAAATGAATTATACCGTTTCTCATTTGATTGCCATCTCCCATCTATTTATACTAGGGCTGTCAGACGATTAAAACATGTATTTGCGAATAATCACATGCTTTATGTAATTAATTGCGACTAACTAATTGCATATTTTTACCTAGTTCAAAGTTTAACCTAAGTCTTATATTTTTACAAGATGTGCCAGCTTTATGCAAATGTTTGTATTTACAAATGAAAAGAAAACAAATTGGTTTTATTGCAATTAATTACATAAAGCGTGCAATTAAATAATACAAATACAAATATTACTCGCATAATAGTACAAACATCAACCAATCCACTCTAGTTCTAATGTTCTTTTTTACACATTACAGCCTGACCACCTTAATTTACTCTACCTACCATTTACTGATTTGCTTTGCTAAACTCTTGCATTTGTGCGACATAATCTTTTGACACTCTAAAGGAACATGGAACATGCATTCAGACTGTTATTTTGACACAGATATCTAGAATTTTGTGCACCTTGGTTTATGCAACAATAGAATGTTTTGCTGTTGTGGAAATTGTTCTTACATTGTTGAGAATGTGTTTAATTTTTCAGAAATAGTTTTTAATAGATTGAGAAAAAACTATGATGAAGAACTGCAGCATGGTGCTCTGGTCTGTAAGTCTCTCTCTTTGTCCCTCTCCATCAGATGGCGCTCTCCCATGGTTGAGTGACAGCAAAGCTGTTGAGGCCTTCGTCGACTCGGCTGAGGTGGTGGCCATTGGGTTCTTTGAGGTCAGACTGGAGAAACCATCACGATTATGGTGGTTGTGGCGGGCGGAATAAAAAAACAAAAACATGTCCATCTTACCAACAAACCCATTGCATGGGTTAGGCCTATATTGCACAGCGGGAAGGTATTGTGGGATGGCTGATATATCCAGGGCAGCTCAGACATGGACTTAAATAAAACACAACATTCCTTTGACACCGACCAGTCTTGGCGATGCTGCCACGGATCGGTTCGGGGTAATGAGATATTGTCCACAGAGCCACACGATTGGCACTAGGACCGCCTTCAGAGCAGATGGCTGTTCAGCAGGGGAGAGGCCTTTGGCTCTTGGTTCTTTGGCCTCTGGCTCCACTCGGTGTGCGGGGGACGACGCAGAGGCCGCTAGACAGGAAAGTCGGACTTTCCGTGGAGCTGTGGGATTGGTTCAACAGGCATTCCTTGTAAACAAGCATATAAATAGAGAGAGAGAGAGAGAGAGAGAGAGAGAGAGAGAGAGAGAGAGAGAGAGAGAGAGACGTCCTGTAGCTTTGAAGAGAGCATGATGGGATAAAAAGAAGAAAACGTTTGCCTGTTAACGCCGATAGCAATAACAGGCCAAAATGTTCCTCATATGAGTCATATGGAAGGAGCACGTATTATATGCTTTTAAATTACATGTAGGATTTCCAGGAGTGCCCCAATGGGTTTTCATCTCTATCTCCAAAATGGCTAAATAAGGCCTGCATTTCATCCCTGGGGGTCTTTGTTAGGAGTCACGACACAAAGTCCAAAATACTAAGTTAATGCAACATATTATAACCTAAAATAACCTAATATTCATGGTAAACACTAAGAGCATATTAAGATGGGGGAAATGAATCCCTAAGAATGTCAAGTATGCATGTGTTTGTTAGGCCGTGGTACGAATTTATACTTTTCAGTTTGTATATGGCTATTTGTGTATTGTACTGTATACTATTATACTAAAATATTGGTTCACTGTTTGCAGCCCTCAATAACATTTGGAAAAAAACTGTTTTTAATCGGCTTTGTAGGATTAGAGTTGCAATAAGAGCTAGCTAAAAAATAAGTAATGAGAGAAAGATTTTGTAAATCATTAAATCAACACCTCCTCCTCCACCTCCTCTGCTCCCTGATTAGTCTGCTGAAGGCCATTGACAACCTGTTGTAGCTGTGTACGCACATTCATGTGATTGACAGGCAATGTAAAGTAATATTGACCAACCAATCAGGAAAAAGAGGCTGTAATTGGTCAGAAATCCTCTGGTAGCTGGCGAAACGTAAATTACTTATATAGAGGTTCGGGCTATCAGCCAGAGTAGATATTCTCACAGAGCACTTCACCCACTGATAGTAAACAGATTTAGATTACATTTCTAACAAATGACACTAAGCTAATTTAAAGGAGTTATCTTTCCATTTCATTCCTTGTTGCCTTAACATCAGATCACCGTTTCCCCCACCAGGGGGAGCACAGCCGTGGTTACAAGGAACTTGCCGCTGCTGCAAAGCGTGTAGAGACCATCCCTGTGGCCATGTGCACTGATAAGGAGGCGTGGACAGCCTACAACATCCCCTCAGAGATTATTGCCATCTTCAGAAAGGTAGGCTGGAGCATTTGTGACGTGAACCCATACAAACTAAAGGTACACTTCTGCCTATACAAGTGTGACTAGCCTGGTGTAACCTTACTTGACCAAAATTAACTTTGTGAATAGGGTCTGGACAGCTCCATTGGGCGTAGAGCTGGTTAATTATGAAACTATTGGAGTAGTCTTTAATCAATCGGCATTGCTACAAATGTTTTGATCACCTCATCTATCTGTACCAACCATTTGAAACAAACACAGCATGGCTGTGCTAACCATATATACAGTATATATATATACTATATATGGTATATATATATATATATATATATATGGTGTGTATATATATATATATATATATCTGCATTAACCAGGAGAACAAACCCTTGAGGTTAAAAACCTCTTTTTCAAGGGGGAACTGGCAAGAAGGTCAACAGGAAGTAACAGTCAGCATGTACTAAAATACAATACAAATACAAACTACAATGAATATACAAAAAGCAATACAATATAATTAGTAACAATCACATTGGTCCACAATATATTTGTCAATCAATACTTTAAATTCAGACAAAGATACCCTCTCCTTCAATTATAACTTTTTTCGTAGCTCATTCCAAGACCAAGGGGCATTGTGGAGATTGACTGTGTGTTTTTTGTGGTCGTATTAACGTGGAGCATATATGACGGCAGTAAACCTAGCACTGCTTTGTACACAACAAATTACCAGTTTCAATCATCTTGTGTGAAGGGAGGGTCACTTTGCCCGTTTGTAAAGTCCACAATGATGAGTGAGTGATCTTGCGTTAGTAATAAATTTTAATGCCCCATGATACACAGTGTCTAGATGTTTGTAGTTGTTAGCAGAAGAATACCTGTAAACAACATCACCATAGTCAAGGGTGGATAAAAAAAGTTCCTTGAACAAGGTTGTTTCCAACTGACATTGAGAAACATGATTTATTAAAAATGTTTTTTTTTAAAAACATCATTAACATCATGTTAACATTTTAATTTGTAGGAAAACGTTTTGAATTTGTTTACCATCAGAAGTAAAAATGTTTCTCTTACACTATCCATTAAAACTTGAAAAAACATAAATTGTGTTTTTTTTTTCCAAAGTATCAATTTAGATAAATGTTTTTGAATTTAATTGAATGCCAATTTAAATAACTAAAAGTATCCTCTAATTTGGAGGCACAGGAGTACACTATTGTGTCATCAACATATAAATGTAGATTAGCACATTTTTTATTAGTCCCAATATCATTAATATATAATGTAAATAGGACAGGGCCCAAAATTGACCCCTGTGGGACTCCCTTCGTAAATTGTATAAAATCTGACATAACCCCTTCTTGTGCAACACATTGGGATTTTTCTGACAAATAGTTTTTGAACCAGGTACTTTTGTACCTAAACCAATCTTTTTCAACCTACTTAACAACAGGGCATGGTCAACCGTATCAAAGGCTTTTGATCAATAAATAATGCTAAATAATTTTGTTTTTTGTACTGAGCATCCTGAGCATCACTTATTACCTTTGTAGCAGCTTTGATTGTGCTATGTATTGTTCTGAATCCTGATTGGTTTGAAGATATAACAATTCTTTCAATTGAGAATTTACTAGTTTTAAGACTTTAGCAAGCACAGAAATTTGTGATATACAACGGTAATTGCCACCCTTATGTATATCTGTGACAAATGCAGCCTTCAAATTTTTTGGGATTTTGCAATTTAGAAATGTTAAATAAAAAATGTGAGCAAGAGGGGCTGAGATACTATAGGGATCTTGGTGTCCCTCACAAATGAAATTGCACAGTGATCACTTATATCAATAGCAAAGACACCAACAGCTGAGTACTTTTTTGGGCTATTTGTTATAATAATATTTGGTTTGGCCGTGTTGATGTCTTTATCATTTGGGTAAAATGTAATGTATTACATAGCCCTTTTTATATAACTATATGGTGTAAACACTGAAGCAAACTAGATAGATAACATTGAGCTGAGAACAATAGTTTGGTAGAGCCTGGGTCAACACCGGCGTGACAAAAACATCTGTTTTTGTTTGGCCCATCTCTCATAGCTGAGAGCTGATTGGCTTGCAGTCTTCTCCACTCTCTCCCCCCACCATGCTCATAGACCCAAATCTTCTCACCCCCTCCTGCTAAAGCCACGTGCACTTTTGCACAGTTTTGGAAATGTGAGGCAGTGTGCCTTTAATGAAGACGCTAACAGCTAACAGCTTCGTGGCTAATGAAGGCATCTTGGCCTGCTTCTCCAGGCCGACAACCACCAGGAGAACCTGCTGCTGTCTGAAGTGAAGAAGCTCGAAACCGACGGTCTCGTCAACTTCCTCACGACTAACGAAATCCGTTACATCACAGAGTACAACCAAGTGGTACATTGTTTTCTTTCTGTTGCACCTGAAGGTTTATTTTCTCTAGCTACCGGTAGCACATGCACATGCTGATCTCTGTCCCAGCCAGCTAGCTATAATGCTTTCCTCTCTGCTACAGACTGCAGTGGGCCTGTTCAATTCCGAGGTGAAGACACACCTCCTGCTCTTCGTCAACCGGGGGACTAAAGAATATGATGAGCTCATAGATCAACTAAGGGCCCTGGCCCCGGAGTTCACTGACCAGGTGAGCGCAGCTTACAAGGGAGATTTTCACTTCTATCAGCCGGTCCTCTGTGGATCCCATGGATCCCCCGGACTTGTGATTCAAGCAAACTAACTAAACATTTTTAAAGACATTAGTATTAAAGGTAGAGTCAATAATTTCTGTAGAAAGCTTGTTATTATAATCAAAGCAATAACACCTCTCCTATCAACGGGTGCTCCCTCAGAAGCCCCACCCCACATGATGGAAAAGCATTGCAAAGGCTAGGATGATGTTGTTGTGTGGAACACAAACATCACTTTGTTTGTGTTCCTATTTATGGAGCCAGGGCTGTGTAGATGTACCAGATAGTCTTTTCTGCACACACAGAGAATGGAAAGCTAATATCTCCTTGGACAGCAAAGTAATATTTTGTGAGATTGACAAAACGTGGATTAGCTCACTATACCTTCAAGTTAGTAAGTTAAAGTGGCTGTATACAGTATGACTTGTCATACTAGAGCACCAGCATTTCAGACCACAACAAATGCTTTGTGGGCCACATACTGCATACGCAGACAGCTCAGCCAGGAAAACAAAAGAGGAATTTCCAGAGTGCAGGCCTGCATTTCAAACACATCTCTTGTTATCAGACATTTTTCCAGAGTGCATTGCAGAGCCTCCATTGCAAAGCCTCCATTCATGCAAACCCTCAAGTTTGTTTTAATCATGAATTCTTGAATTCACGTGTGGAAACCCAATTATCCAGTATGATCTATTTTCCCAGTTCTTGTTCGTTCTGGTAAATGGAGCGCTGAAGACCAACTCACGCTCGCTGGGATACTTCGGCCTCAGGTCACAGGATCTCCCGCGTGTCGGCATCTACGACGGAGCCTCCAACAGGAAGTGGCTCTTGTCCGAGGGGAAAATCTCCACGGATCGGGTGCGGGATTTCTGCCACTCTTTTCTAGGAGGCCACCTGCAGGTGAGGAGGAGGCGTGAATATAAGCATGGTAATTTAGAGTCTGTAGGCTAGCCTGATGTAACCATAAGGTGTAACCAGACCCACAATGCACTTTGCACACTCCATTGGGAAGTGTTAGTTTAGTTTGGTGTACACCTTGAGTTAATTTGGAAACCACAGTATATAGGACAGCAATTAACCAATCGGTGTTGCTCCAACTGTTTGTATCACTTCATCTAGCTCTACCACTAATTTGAGACGAACATCGTCTCACTTAGCCACCCCCACTGGGTACTGATTGGTCCGCCATCCAGGGTGGCTGTGTGAACGCTAAAGTGAACAGGATTTCCAGACAAGCTTTGATATAATCCAGAATCAACAAAAATAAAATGTATCTGAGAGCAATAGCAAGGCTAACTGTAGACTATTTGTGGCTTCAATTTTTTGTGTCTATTACAGTCACACTGGTGGAACACATTTTTATTTATTTATTTATGTATTTATTAATTATTCATATTTTTTTTCTTCAGCTATGGATTTGGGTTAAATGTTTTTAATATGTATAATCCAATGGACAATGGTATTGTTGTTGTATTTTAAAGTGTAACATCACCCACAGCTCTAAGCCTGACTTCACTCACTGAAAATGTTTTGAAAAATGCTTAAAAAGTAACCAAGGGATTGACGGAATTGGCGAGGGGCTGAGAGGGGAACCTCCATTATCATTAATATTAATTTTTGAATTTGTTGACGCATAAGTGTTCTAATTAAAAAGCCAGCACTGGCCATGACTGATTTTAAACGGAGAGAGAAATTTTAAAAACGTTAAATTTATATTTCAATTTGTTTAGAAATGGGAATTTGGTCAATATTAACACCAGCATGAACAGCTCTCATTAACAGTTCAGTCCTAAAACTACATTTTCAGGTGCAGTTACTTAGCTCTTTAACTTTTTGGATTTATTGTTATTACATTTATTACACAGTAGCTCCTTGCTGTGAATATATGATTACACATAAAGGTATTTGCAAAAACCAAAGGTTAAAACAGTACACTGAACAACTGTATAGTATGTTGTTATAAACACACATCTTTTTCTTTTTCAGCAGGTAAAGGAGGCAGGAACAGCAGCCAAAACAGAGCTCTAGAGGGAGAATGAATGTACTGAAATTATTATATATGTGTTCAATAAATAACTATGACAGACTTTTCGTGCAACTGCTTTCTCCTGCAGGAATGTCTGTCTGTCTCGCAACTACTGTATGTATGCAAACTATCTGTTTGCAAACTATCTGTTTGCATGTTTGTTTGTGTGTGTCTGTGTCCTCGTGTATGTTATGCTTTGTCTGTTTTGGTCTGGTAAGCCTGTCTGCGGTTGGCAGGAAAGACCGCAGGTTGCTGGCCACGAGTCTGTGACCCTGGTGGGTTTTGTGAGCTTGTCCACATTACGATGGTCTGAACCACAGCAGACCAACAGAGCAGAGAAACTGACAGAGGGCAGAGGGCACATGTGTTAGGTATGACATCCAGTTTAAATTCAACAAGGCTGCACTCAATGTCAAAAAATGAAAGCAACATTTTGCATTTAGCTTTTTAAGTAGTTTCAACTGTTTTTAAACAATGTTTTACGTACTTGTGAATTAGCTTTACGGTCACAATAAAGAGCATGTTTAAGTGACCACGAAAATAATAACTGTCAACATGAATACAAATATTACAGTTAAACCAAACAATGTGGTGAGAAAATACAACAGCGAGCCAGGGTCAAAAGAAGCAGGTGAGAGACATATTTACTTTTCATATACCACACTATTTTATTATTTGGTTTGATTCTGTATGGAGGATGGGGATATTGCAAGATTGCGGTTCACTGTGATTGAGACAAGTGTTATCACATGCTTCAGTTTGAGACAAACCATATCTGGCATGTCAGATTAACATGGTATAGCCATAACAAAATCCGTCGTAAAATTACAATATCCCCATCTCCTGAATGAATAAATATCTCATAACCCAAATAATCACTATTAACTATATAAAACCTAAACAAAAACACAGTATAACACTACTCAAATGCTTATACTAATTGTAATACTTTGCACCCTGTGTTGACAAACAACAAAAATTACTTGTTCCAAGTTGTCAAACAACAAAAGTTAAACATAGAATTTCAATTTAGATTATAAGTGATGAATCAAAGTTTTTACATTCTGGTTATTTATGATAGTATGCTGACACAAGTGCTGTCTTGTGTCACCAGAGCTCAAGAATATAACAATTTAGAAACAAGATGTCTAAAAATATCATAGATCTTTTAGATTTGTTTAAATCACATAACAAAATATATATTTAAATACTGGTCAAGGGCCCCTGAATTATTTTTTAGGGTGTACAAGAATCGGTACAATTGTTTTTCACAATTTGAAATGCATTTATTAATAAGACGTATAATATTAATTATAATATATATTTTTAAAGCAAGCCAGGGGTCCTGCTAACTACCTATAGGTCATTTTGCAGACACTTCTATCCAAAGTGACTTACAATGAGTATACAGTTGTTATGCATTTTGTTTAAGGAGATTGAACCGACAACCTTCTGGAAGAGTCAACTACCCTAACCATTAAACATATTTCCATCTGCAATAATAACTGAAACAAGAATCTTTAAAATTATATAAAATGAAGAAAAAAGTATACTTTGCTTTACTTTGCAAATAGATATTTGGTATTGAATGTAACTTTATTATGATGAAAGGATTGCTATATATAATTACAATGTACACCAAAGCATAATATTAGACTTGTTAACACGTTAACCTTAAGGACATTTAACCTTGTGAATTTGAGCATTACAATTCATAGTTGAAGGTTATAATAGTAATGGCAAGCAGTTTTGTGTGCTAGGATCATACTTGTCCAGCTACGATAATTTTTTATATATATTTATATTTATATTTTTTATACTGGCTGTTTTTATTAGTTTTGTTTTTATCTTGTAATGTGAAGCACTTTTTAACTTTTGTCTGAGAAAAACAATATATAAATAAATGTCTTATTCTTCAAGCATGAAACTAATGCATAGCTCTAATGCAGAGCTCTTATTGCAGAAATAACATTTTTCAAAATAAACCTTTAATTATTAGCATGGATAAAAATAGACACAACTTTAAGATTTTTTTACTTTATTTAATATACAATATTTTAATGAACAAAACCAAGTTAGAACATGCACAGAACAGTAAAAAACAAATGTAATTAGTTAAATTATGGTTGAGCATTTTAAACTATACATCTATAAAAGAACAGATGTACTTTGGACATCAAGGCATAGTGAAAATGATTTGGGCTTATTCCAAAAAACGAAATCCTTCAAAAACAGAGGGGAATTTACAGTCCCAGACAGGAATCAGTTTAATTAGTGGTGTTGTATTGCCAAGCGGATATATCATCAGGAATAGGGAAAGCGTATTTGGCATCTGTGAGTTTCTCAGAGGCCAGATTAAAATATATGTGTAGACCGCCATGGTGTTTTGTGTGCACGTGTGTATGTTTGTGACCAGCTGCTATATGATCACGTGAACTTGACAGATTCGCTGTAAAGGAGAATACATGAATATTTCTGGCTCCCAGGGTTAGCTGAAGTTGCATTATACAAACACATTTAAAGATGACGCAATAAAGGTCAAAATAGACATTTGTATGTTGTGCTATAGCTAAGCTATTAACTTAAAAAACTTTAAAAAACAACACCATACATTCACTTACATATAATACACATATCTATTGTGTTATGATTTTGCATTTTTCAAACACAACATAATGTAAGTTTTAATGAATGTCTTTGTTTATAAATATGTAGAAGAATAATCTAATAAAGTATCTAATGTAAAGCGCAGAGGAGAGTACATTTGTTTTTACTGCTGTGGCCAAAAATACAGTAATACATTACAGAGAGCAGAAACAAAATACAAAATATAGGTGGAGAGTCATTATATATTCTATTGCCAAACCATTTGGGACATACATTACAGACTGTTCTCCTGGCAACCGCCAAACCCAGACTCATCCATCAGATTGACAGAGAAGCGTGATTCGTCACTCCAGAGAACACGTCTCCACTGCTTTAGTGTCCTTTAGTGATCTGAACTCAAAGATCTAATACTTTCTGTATGTACACAAAATACCTATTTCTCTCAAATATTGTTCACAGATCTGTCTAAATCTGTGTTATATCAAGCACCTAGGCATGCAGACTGCTTCTACTAAAAATTCACGCATGGTACTGTAATAGCTTGCCACCTGTACAATAAGTCCATTCGTGAAATGTCCTTAATTCGAAATATTCCATGGTCAACTGTTAGTGGGATTATAACAAAGTGGAAGCCATTAGGAACAACATAAACTCAGCCATGAAGTGGTAAGCCACATAAAATCACAGAGCGGGGTCAGCGCATGCTGAGGTGCACAGTGTGCAGAAGTCGCCAACTTTCTGCAGAGTCAATAGCTACAGACCTCCAAACGTTATGTGGCCTTCGGTTTAGCTCAAGAACAGTGCATAGAAAGCTTCATGGAATGGGTTTCCATGGCCGAGCTGCTGCATCCAAGCCTTATATCACCCAGTGCAATGCAAAATAGTGTAAAGCACGCCGCCACTGGACAGTAGAGCAGTGGAGACATGTTCTCTGGAGTGACAAATCACGCTTCTGTCTGGCAATCCGATGGATGAGTCTGGGTTTGGCGGTTGCCAGGAGAACGGTCCTTGCCTGATTGTATTGTGCCAAGTGGAAAGTTTGGTGGAGGGGGAATAATGGTGCAGGGTTGCTTTTCAGGGGTTTGGCTTGGCTCCTTAGTTCCAGTGAAAGGAACTGTTAATGCTTCAGTATACCAAAATATTTTGGACAATTTCATGCTCCCAACTTTGTGGAAACAGTTTGGGGATGGCCCCTTCCTGTTCCAAAATGACTGCACACCAGTGCACAAAGCAAGATCCATAAATACATGGATGAGCGAGTTTGGTGTGGAGGAACTTGGCTGACCTGCACAGAATCCTGACCTCAACCCAATAGAACACCTTTGGGATGAATTATAGTGGAGACTGCGAGCCAGGCCCTCTCGTCAACATCTGTGCCTGATCTCACAAATTACCTTTTATAGATGAATGGTTAAAAATTCCCATGAGCATACTCCTGAACCTTGTAGACACGCCTTTCCAGAAAAGTTGAAGCTGCAAAGGCTGGGCCAACTCCATATTAATCCTAAGGATTAAGAATGGGATGTCATTAGATGTCATAAAGCAGGCGTCCCAATATTTTTGCCTATATATATATATATATATATATCTGGTGTTACTACACAGCCCTGCTCTTTACATGGGAACACAAACAAAGTGGTGCAGACAACACCA